>JAWMAG010000001.1:10570000-10620000 GCA_037013455.1 Ceratitis rosa | reverse complement strand
TTTAATGAAAGTTAATTTAATTAAATTTGAAGTTAATTTAATTAAATTTTATTGATTCTTATTTCAATTTAAATTATTTTGTTTTCATTTAATAAATATTTTAAAAATTATTTAATATTTTTATTTTATTTAAATTCTTTATATTTAAATTTAATTTAATTTTTTTTATTTGATGAAATTTTTTTTTACTTTGTTTTATCCTTTATGAAAATTATTATTTGTTATTTATTTTTAAATTTATTGTATTTTATTTTGTTTTACTTTATTTTTTATATAATTTAATTTAGTTTAATTTTATTATATTTTATTTAGTTTATTTCATTTTAATTTAATTTTATGAATTTCTTTCACTTCTTTTTATTCATTATTAATTTTGTTTTGAATTATTTTATTTTCTTTCATTTGGTTATTTTATTTAATTTGATTTGTTTTAATTTTATATAATTCAATTTAATACAATATAATCTCGTTTCATTATTATTTTTTAATTTATTTTATAGTATTCATCATTAATTTAATGCATTTCTACTTTATTTTACTTCTTTTGAATTGGTTTAAATAATTTAATTTTATTTTGTTTTATTTCCTTTTTTTAATTTTATTATCACATATTAAAAGCAACATTTACATTGACCAGTGGGATTACTCATACGCACCGTACAACCACTTGGGTATGAAATATAATATATGAAAACATTGAAATGCCATGTTTTTACCATAAGCAAAGAAGAAAGACAGCAATTTTATTGTAAAAACATTGTAATCATAACCATAAAATAACACTACATTTATTTAAATAATAAGTAAAGCGGATCAATTTATTCATTTGGATACATAACATCTAGTATAATTACTAGCTATTGTTGAAAAAATTCTGCACAAGCAGCAAGCTATAAAAACTTGACAAATTCTACCACAATTCAACAGAGAAATGCCCAGCATAGTACTGATGTTTGTGTTTGCTCGTAAACAATCAATCAATCTCTACTTGCTAACATGCATGTCTATCATGTTGCTGTCACGGTTAGCCAGCAACGGACCACATATGCCAAAAAATGCAAAAACAACTTTTTTTTTTGCAATTTTATGTGTTTTTTTTTAAAGATATAAATATCAGTCATAAATATGTGGAAAGACAATAAACAAAATTTGCTAAGGTCATTATTATACATACAAATTCACATGAGTTAAGCGCTGGTATATTTTGTGCAAGCTTCGTATACACGTATGTATATAGAAAAATAAATATTATTATTATATATATATTAAAACTAAAGCATATTATATTATACTCAAAAAAGTGAAAAGATTGTATATAATTTTATATTTTGTAATATCATACATTAATTTGGCTTAAATTATTTTTCTTTCTTTTCGAACTTAAATTCATTTGATGACAGAAGTGAAGACTTTACTAATTAATGTATAAAAAAAAATTCTAAATTGTAAATTTTAATTTTGTCTTAAATTTTTTTTTTCAAATTTTCAGAAAAGAACATAAACAATATTTTCTTTGTACTTAGTTTTTCACTTAAAATTAACTCAAATTTTCATGGAGAATTTTGCTGAATGACCAGAATTGTTGTTGATAAACTAATAACAAATTACTCTACAGCATATCAGAGAGCTCTTAAGTGATGTTATTGAAGTTCGGGTGTCTTTTGGTTATACAATCCCTAAATTTTGTTTATAGTTCTCCCCAATTTTCGCAAACTTCGATCAGTTTGAGTAATTTTCAACCATTTTTTGGCACATATTGGGCGGTATCTAAGCCATAAGCTTACGAATGTTGGTCAACCCACCGAATGTACTTATGACATTAAATAAAAGCTCCTTATAAAAATCCATCGGCCATTCGGAGACGAATAAAATTAAACTGTAGGTTCCTCCATCAGCTACGACGGCATATTAAATCTGCAAATGCCTGATGACAGTTATTTAGTCGGGTACGCGGATGATATTGCCGCTATAAACCAGGCAATGCTAAGGACGCAGATGTGGCTTGATTCACGTGGTCTCAGACACGCTGCAGAAAAAAACTAGGTGTTACTTCTAACGATGAAGCACATCCCCTTGGAAGTTGACATGCACACAACCTCCAATTCCTGAGAATGACAAAAAGTGTCAATTACTTAGGTGTAAGACTAGATCCCTGACTAAGTTTCCGGGCGCAAATCCAACACGCCGCGGAAAAAGCCGCTAGAACCACTTCCCAAGTAGTAGAAAAGAGGAAGCTTTTGAAGTCGACAACTGTAGGCATTTTATTATATGGAGCAGAGTTGGGTTAAATCACTAAAGAAGGCCAGTCAATCAAACTGTATCGCACTTCAGCTTTGAGGATAGCATCAGCGTACCGTACCATATCAAGCGAAGCGGTATCAGTAATAAACAAATGCACTCCCATCAATCCCTTGGCATCCGAAAGGAAAAGGAACTGGGCACTCAAACAAATGGGAGTCAATGCCATAAGAGATGACATACGACAGGAAGTCCTCAATCAGTGGTAAACCAGATGGGAATCAGGAAACTGCGGTCCAAGTATGAACTAACAGGAAATTCGGAGAAGTGTACTAATATATTGTAATATGTCACACAGATGCTATCGGGGCACGAATAATTCCTGAAATATTTACACAAAATAGGAAAGGCTGAGGGGCCGCGATGCACCTAAAACGATGCCAACGACGATGACGCCGAACACACATTGTTTGTTGTTGTTGTAGCCGCAAAAACATTCCTCAAAGTAATTTTTGGGGAATGTTGCGGGAATGACAGTCCTTGGCCGGATAAAAAATCCGGGTCGTTCCGGTATAAAGACCCGACTGTCGCGGGAACTATTGGATTTTAGTCGCCTCTTACGACAGGCATGCCTTACCGCGGGTAAATTCTTGAACCCCTAACCCGCAGGGTGCAACACACATTGTTCAAATGCGCACGATGGCAAGCTGAGCGTAGTAGGCTCGAAGATATGGTTGGACTACCAAACTCAGACAACATTATCTCAGTCACAAGTGAAAGAAGCTGGGAAAGTGTGAAAGAATTCATAAGACGCATGCTAAGAGCAAAAAAGCGGGACCTGACATAGGTGGCGAGATGCAAATCTCACTACGAGAAAAACGAAACGCTAACCTGAAGTAATGTGAAAGCGGTTCCAGGGTCGCCCGTTCTCTAAAGGGTAGTTTTTAATAATCTGAAAGTGGCACATACCATTGATGTGACTACACAATGAAGACGCGGAAGGTATTTTTCTTCTCCTCACCCGCAAAAAGAAATTCTTTTCTCCATTCCCATTAAATTTTTTATTTAAACTCTTTAATATCTCCATTGATATTGTATTTGTCGTTGTTAATTGGATATTAAACCGATTAAAACTCTCTCTTCCTCACTCTCTCTCTTCCTCACTCTCTCTCTTCCTTTCTTCCTCTCTCACCATCTCTCCCTCTTCCTCTATTCCTCTATTCCTCTCTCACCATCTCTCCCTCTCTCACCATCTCTCCCTCTCTCTCTCTCTCTTTGAGGCAAATGCTGTCAACTACAAACTACGTCAATTAATAATTTTTCCACGTTCTACTTTAATTGCCTGGCACTTTTTTCTGCATTTATTAATAATTTTTTTCAATGCAACATTTAAAAACATTTAAAATAAAGCGAGTTATAACAAACTTTAAAAACTTTGTAAATGTGAAATCTGCTTTTATAGGCATTTTTTTTTTAAATTTTACTTCTCATATAAAAATATATATATCTTTGTGCCATTTAAAAATGTATTGTTGTGTATGTGAGCGTTAAAACAAATGTTTTGCAATTACATTTTTTATTGTTTTATAATTTTTTTTTATTATTTTTCATATACTTTCAATATTTTCACTTTTAGTCATTTAAGCTTGATTGCTTGGCAAGAAAAATTGCTGCGCAACGAAAATATAAACCGTGTTGTTAATTATTTTTGCAACAATCACAATTGTTGTTTTTTGTTTTATTTTTTTTATAAATGGAAATATTTTTCACTTAGCCAGCCATTTTGTTTATTAAATTAATTTAATTTCAAATATCTATGTATTTTATGTATGTGGAAAAAAATTAATTTACTCTTTGACACCATGACACAGGTGTCTGCTACTTAAATTGAGTTATTGAAGCATATGTGTACGTACGTACATATGTTACTACTTATGCACGCGGTCTGTCAATTAGAGTGATTATTAAATCAATTTGCATAGCGTTAATAGTGAAATATCCATTCATAAACTTTTGAAATATTTAAAAAGTTTAATATTTATTATGCAAATAACTCACTTACGTGTATGTTGAATAAGCTTAAGCTTTTATGGATTTTAGAAACTTTTTAATTTTTCACTGTAAATATCACTCACTGGTTTCGTGCTTTAATCAATGAATTAATTAAATGCGTGATTTTTTTTTATTATGATTTATCATTAAAAATATTAATTATAATCACGTGATATTGAAATTAGTTACACACATACAAACATATATACAAAAATATTTATAGCAGTATTTACGCATTGAATGTGCATTGCTGTTTGGTTAAATTATTTGATGAGTTGTCAATTTTGCATTTTGTTTTGCCAGCACTAATTATGTCCATTAAATGTCCACCAACTAATATTATGCGATTGTTTATAATTAAAAATCAATGCATAATTGAGTGGAAAACCAGCGAAACTATTTGTTGTGGTTTAATAACCTATTGACTGTTTAGAGGCTATTAAACAATAATACAGATATATATGTATATATATACTATAATAGTCTAGTAAAAAGTAATCCATTATTTTTGCATTAAATTGAAGGATTTATTTGCCATAGTTACAATTATCTGGTTTAATTCAAATAAGCACCATTTTGCTTGCTAACTTTTTGTAATTGTTAGGTAATATCATTATGCTTTTTCATAGAAACTCTTTCCCTGTTGGCTAACAATCGATTTTCACAGGCTTCTTTGGAGGCCAATCCTTCACCAGCCAAATCACTCCTCACAGATATGAACAAATAGTAATCACTTCGTGCAAAGTCCAGAGTATAAGGTGGATACATAAAAATCTTCCAATCATGCTATCGGGGCTTACGACGAGTCACTATCGACGTGTGTAATCAGGCGTTGTGCTATTGAAGCACAGAGATTAATCTGTTTGCCAGAGCTTCTGGGCGATTGTTTCCTTTAGACAAAGCAAATACTGGTTGGGTATGTTGCGGTGGAGTCTGGATAAATAGTAGTTTAATCTGTTAGAATATCCAGACCAAAGTTGTGCCAGTTTCACGCGGGTCTTTCGAGGCAGCTGGTACTCTTATGGGTGGTGTCTGTCCGCCGTCCTGCCTAGCGGTTATTGTACGTGTTGCTCGATTATGTTATTTAAATCTAGAACTTCTGATGTGCTTGGGTGGAGGTTCAGCCACTATTAGATGGCTGTTGGTGTGCTCCTTAACTCGTAGCTTAAATGCTTCACTGTGCAATTGATGATCAGGCGACATCAGAAGGTTTCCTGTCGCGGACCAAAGAGCGGTGTTTTGGCAAGACTGTAGTTTCTTCAACTGCCTCTCATTCGTCACCGGTGCCCGGATCGGTGCAGCATAGTTAACGACCGGCCGACCAATTGCTTTGTAGATTGGCAGCAAGGTTTCTTTGTCTTTACACCAATAGCTGCCGGCTAGTGCTTTGAGGATTTTGTTGCAGCTCTGGAGTTTTGTGGCGATTGCCGTCGTAAAAGTAGTGAAGGAGTTCAAATGTGAGTAACTTTGGGTTGCTTATGGTCAGAATTTTGACGCCATCGATCTTCATATTAAGTTCGAGCCTATATTCCTTCGATCAGCTAGTGAAAATGGTAGCCGAGGATTTGGTCGACTGTATTTTTAGTTGTCGTGCAGTGAAGAAATTGGATAGGTCATCGAGATAGCCGTTTACTTTTGAACAAAGACCATCTATATCCTGGCCGATGGCTAGTGCTGTTACTGTATTATTTTATGTATATTTATATGCTTAAAATAAAATAAAATCAAATCAAATCAATCATATCCTGGCCAGACGCCAATATCGAGCAATCATCGGCATAAGAGGCCAGGTGGATGAGTTAAACCGTAAAGGGGAGAGGACACCACCCTCCGGAGCCACTGAGATTTGATGTTTGGCCTCGAAATTCTGCCGATGATTGACGGCCACTCAGATAGCCCATGATCCACTTCTTCAATCCCGGTGGTAATGAAGATTCCTCAATGTGCAATAGTAGCACTGACTGGTTGCCAGTGTCAAAATCTTTTGACAAATCCAGTGCTACCAGGACAGTTCGCGCACAGAGCTGGTTTTGGTTAAGGCCATTGACTATCTGAGTGTTTGTGACGTGAAGTGCTGTTGTGGTAATGTGCATTTTGCGGAAGACATGCTGGTCATCACTCCCGCCTTATGGACCATTTCCGCTGGCTCACTGCCGTTTGCCTTTTCATCGCCAGTCAACAACCGTTTCAGCGTGGATTTTTCTAGAATTTAGCAGTGATTCGTAGATAAAAAGTTTATATTTGAGGTTTTTTTTCACGTTAACTCATGTGGCACCCACGCATTGATTAGGGTTCTTTCTGTATCCACCTTTTTTCAAGTGATCCCGAACTGTATTTGATGGTGTCCATCTTTGACAAGTGATCTACACTTCTCCCATTATCTTTTTTTTGGACATTAATTGAGTCAGTAATCAAGCCTCTAACCCTCAGCATGCTTTAACCAGGACATCAACCAATTTCGATTCTTGGGTCTTCAAAACGTTTGCAGTAATCGGCATCAAAAGTGAAGTTTTTGACTTTAAACCTCCTATCATATCAGATCTATTCGGTGATCTCCGTAAGTTCATGCCCAGAAATCCCTTCTATCTAACCCAACTTGTGCCTAGATAGATGGACGGAAGAAACGTCACGATTTTTTTTAAACCGGAGGAGGTCTAAGGTTTAACTACGTGTCTGTACTTTGGAAAAAGACAAAGGTTGTAAAGGGTGGTTAAATTTTCAAGGGCCGATGTTGATTTTGAATAAAACACAAACTATTTAGGATATTATTGAAATTTTATTTTATTATGATATATTGGTATTACTCAATTATGTATGTAACAAAATATCGGCCAAATGAGCGCCGCGACCTCGGCGGCACACCTCCATACGATGGTCCAAATTTTCGATGACGCTGAGGCATAATGGAGTTTCTATGCCGTTAATGTGCCGAATTATCTCATCCTTTAGCTCTTGAATTGTTGCTGGCTTATCGACGTACACCTTTTCTTTCAAATAACCCCAGAGAAAAAAGTCCAACGGTGTCAAATCACATGATCTTGGGGGTCAATTGACATCGCCATTACGTGAGATAACCCGGCCATTGAATTTGTTGCGCAAAAGAGCCATTGTTTCGTTAGCTGTGTGGCAAGTGGCACCGTCCTGCTGAAACCACATATCGTCCACATCCATATCTTCCAATTGTGGCCATAAAAAATTCGTTATCATCTCACGATAGCGAACACCATTCACAGTAACTGCCTGACTGGCCTCATTTTGGAAAAAATACGGCCCGATGATGCCGCCAGCCCATAAACCGCACCAAACAGTCACTCTTTGTGGGTGCATTGGTTTTTCGACAATCACTCTTGGATTCTCATTCGCCCAAATGCGGCAATTCTGTTTATTGACGAATCCACTGAGGTGAAAATGTGCCTCATCACTGAAGATGATTTTCTTCGAAAATTTTCATAATAAGTCTGGATAACTTTAATACGTTGTTGGATTGTGTATCTCTCCATGGTTCAAATTGAGTAAGTCTGAAATAGAGAAATGTCAAATTTAATTCAGAAAAAAACTTGGCGTTTAGGTGTGGTTCACATTCAACATCGGCCCTTACAATTTAACCACCCTTTATTTGATACCGCAGTCAGGCAAAGAAAGTCCCATGTATTCGATTCGAAGTCCAACTTCATTCCTTTTGAAGACATTCTAAAAAGTTTAGGATTATTAAAGATCAACATACTAAAAGCGCAGCATGTCTATATGATGTGTAGAACAGCTGAGACTGTACTCACTCTCCTTTTTTTTCTTTAGTGGCAGTATATGGAGTCATTCAGCCCTCTTTTTCGCTTTTTGGTGCCAGTTGGAAATACAAAGTGAAATCAAGTGGCTATCCGCTTGATCTTTCCAACGGCGTGGAGGTCCTTCTCTTCCTCTGATTACATCCGCGAGTACTGCATTGAATACTTTCCAAGCTGGAGTGCTTTCATTCATTGGGTTGACATGACTTGGCCGTTGTTTCTTCATCATTTAACTCCTATAACTCATCGCCCTAGCGGTCTTTCTTGACATAAGCGGAGCATTCAATAATGTCTCCAAGTGAAAAAAAATGAATATTCTCGAAGCAAGACGTTAGAACCTGCCATTCTACTATAGACGAAAACTCTACTGACCTGCAGAAAGTTTAGCTTGGAATGAAGCAGGCCACACTGCTAATACTAGCATGTAGAGAAACTCCACAGCGCGGTGTACTGTCAACACTCCTGTGGTCACTCGTAGCAAATGAACTTCTGAGTGAATTTAAAGGCAAACCACCTGAGATAATTGCCTGTGTAGATCACTTAGCTAACATATTCTAGGGACTAATAGGTTCCTAGACACAATATTAATAAAATGATGAAGAACCCTCGTGACAATCTGGCACAGGCTTTGAGTAGCACCTGCTTCAAAAGCAACTGAGTTGTCTTAAAAAACCTGTCTTAAGCTAACATTCCGCTTCATTCTTCTCTTTAAATCTTTATGTCTATGCACATTCAAAAGTAAAGCAAAAAAAAAAAAAGAATCCAATTACTACCGCAGAATTCAAATTTTTTTTAGGCGCCCTTTTCTTACTTGTTCTCCACCAAAGCGCTCTAAGATCTATCTTTCTTCTGTCTCTGAGACACTCGTAATTACATCTGCTTGAACTGTTAAAACAGCAACAAAAAAGCAAATGAAATTCTCAGCGAAAAAGTAGCTATTTCAAAAATACATGAACACAGCACAAGACTATGAAGACTATGTTGCTCGCCTGCACCAAAGCCCACAACGTCAAAGGCAACAACAAAAACATTGAATTGGGCTAAAACTCAACATTTCATTTTACTGCAAGCGCAAGTCAAGCTGCAAGAGACTAAGCTACTGCTGTTGCTGTTGCTGTTATTGCGCGCTATACATAAAAGGCAAAGAATATGATGGAAATTAGGAAACACAAAAAGGGCAAACAAAGTATAATGAAAAGTAAAATGAAAATGTTGTGATGTGCTAAGATAGGCAACGCGGGTGGCACGTGGGCCTGTGAGTGCTCCCCAGAGAATAGATAAAACAACAGAAGAATAGAATGAAGGGTGTTGGAAGCCGGCGCTATATGGCAGACAATGCTTTAGATCGAGCAGCGGTCAAAAGAAACTGTTGTTGGTTAAATGGGAAAAATCAGTTTGCAAAGATGAAAGGAATGACAGGCAGCGGGCGTACAAGTGTAGCTGCTACGTATAATATTCGTATTATACATTTTCACAGCTGTAACTGCACATATGTATATGTATGAGTTTATGTGCGCCATCTTTAGCAGTGGGTGAATGAGCTGTTGTACAGAGACAAGATAAGAGTTGAACAAGTTGAAATACAATAGCAAACAAGCTGTCGCTGCGGCAATCTGCAATCTCTGCGCAACTGACTCAAGCGCTGGCGCTCCGTCATCTTCAGCAGTGGGTGTTGTGGGTGGCGGCCGCATGCATCAATTCGTAGCTTGAGCCTGAGTCTGAGTTTCTCCGGCTGTGCTTTGTCTGCTAGTTATCGTCGCTTCGTGCAATTCACACTGCCGTTTTGTGTAGCTTTTGTTGTTTTTATTTTTTTATCCTTTTTTTTAATTTTTATTTTTTTTTTATTTTTTGCCTGGCATTACAATTCTTGCGCTTTCGTGTAGTAAATAGTTTTTGCTTCTTTCCTTATTAGCTCAAAACTTTGCTTTTATTTCCATGAACGCCTCCAGTGTTTACGAAGTGCAAGGTTTGAATTTCATTAAACTTTCGTTGTGTGTGTGTGTGTGTGGATGTGTGTATGCGCATGTGTTTATGTTTCTCTAGAGATGGTGTTGTTAGTGAAAGTGAAAGTAAATTTGATTTGAAACAACGTGAAGTAAAATTTGTTGAAAGAAATAATAGCGAAATTTACACGAGTGCTAATTATTGTTTATATAAGTGAGAAAATTTTGAAAATTAGTGTGACCTAGTTGGGAGTTTCTATTAAGGTAAATACACTGATAGCGACCGCAGTAGGTGACTGGTAAGCATTACGTACTGCTGATCGGAAGACCAGAGTTTGAGTCCTGGTCCTGCCAAAATTCGAAATTATTGAAAATTTATTTTGCAAATTGCAGTTGCCGGCTGGGAATGTATTTTTGAATATCCAGTGAAAAGTACTCATACGAGGGGATTAAAAAAGTTCGGTAATTTACCTAGAAAAACGAAAAAAAAATCTCTTTGAACTTATTCGTAATCTTTTTCCTTTCCCATTAAGACTTTTTCCTTTTAAAATGTTTCATGAAGTAATTGAAGTGTTTCACGGACTGTATGACATGTGGCATCGCCTTGTTGAAACTGCATATTGACTACATAAATTATATTCAATTTTGGCAAAAAGAACTGGGTTATTATGTGATGATATCGAGCACCAGTAATACAGACTGCTTGATCAGGCTTATTTTCAAAACCCATCAAGGTGCTTTATCGCTTTGAATGATTTTGCACGAAAACTAAACAAGGATTCAAAAAGTGTGAAAAATGATTTAATTTTTGGGTCTGTGAGGTGTGTGGAACTTTTGAGTACATGAGGGATATTGGAAAATTTTAAAATGCGTGGTGCAGGAAATCATGCTTGTAAGAGAGTACTAGAGGTGTACGAAGCTCAATGCAAAGTTTGCTGTGTAGTGATATTGCTAACAGGGGAGAGAGCTCAAGAAAAAATGGAGTTTGACTGCTCGAAGCCCATTTGCGCTACCTTTGCTGTCTGATAAATGTTAACATATTCGAGAAAAATTAGTGACTAGAAAACTTTAAAGTGTTTTTAAAAAAATGATTTTCAATGTCAAAAATGTATCTTCGAAAATAGTTACTCGAAAAAATTGCTGGAAAAGTATACATAAAAGTAAAGAAAATTGTGCTAAGAAAGGAAAAGTAAATACAATAGTTAAATAAATAAAAAAATATTAAATTTACTAAATCAACTCACTTTCAAAGAACTATTCTCAACAATATGACTGCCTGAAATCCTATCAATCTTCCCATACCATCACCTAACAACAAACAAAGAGTGCAGTAAATCAGTAAACTCGTAAAATGAGAATTAATAAGGTGAGAGGCAAGAGGTTAGCACTCTGCGTGTAGCTTTAGATAAGAGACGAAAAAAAAGAGACAAGCAAAAGAACAACAGCAAGTGAGGCGTTGAAATTTATGGCTGACACTAAAATCAAATCATAATAAAAGCAAAACGAAAGTGTAACACAACAAAAACAGAAACAAGCAGAGTAATAAAAACAATATTAACAGATAAACAAATAAACAATAGAAAAGAAAAATCAATAAAAGTGAGGAAAAAAAAGCAAAAGGTAAAGACAAAAACAACAAAGGCGCCAAACATGATATCAATGAGCTAATCAAATTTCCGCATCATTTGCAGCAAAACAAAATAAATTAGCTGTGTGAACAACAGCTTAAAGACGAACATGTGGAAAACTGAGAAGAGAAAAATATATTGAAACACGAAAAAGAATTTTTCGAAATTACACAAAAAGCAACCATCATATATTTGTGTACACATATATACGTATACGAGTATATAAATTCTGTACCGTAAATTTTATTCCAAAACAACATATGGCGCGCAAATTATCAATAAACTACTTAACGGTAAACACACTTATTATTATTATTATTTTTCCACCACATTTCCGAGCGCAACTATAAGCTTGTAATTAGCAAGCAACAAACACATATTCTCTCACGAATGTCTGTGAGCGCATGTACTTGCTGCTGTGGGGAAGAAATTTTAGTGCATAACTGCAAGCTTGAGCGCCACTGTTATGAGGAAGCTGAGCTGAGCATAAATTAATTATTTGTTGGTTTTCATTAGAATTCTGCTTGTAATGAGTTCTTTGGCCGCCCACAGTTTGTGGCCGCGTGAGTCTTTAACGTATGCTGAAGGAATTTTGTGGTTGGAAATTTAGTTAATATTTTGGCCAATTTGAATTTTTTATTATATAATTTAAACATGTAAAAAATATGCTGTGAAGTAACATGTCAAATAATTCATTTGTGAACTGACCTGCATTTAATTTAATTTAAATTAATTTATATTGTATATTTAACTTTGTTCTATTTTAATTTTTTCATTTTATATATATTTTTATTGAATTATTTAAATTTATTTTATTTAATTTTCATTTTCTTTGATTTTATTTTGTTTAAATAATTTTAGATAATTTTATTAAAAAATATTTTACTTTTTTATGTTATTCATTTTAATTACTTTATTTTGTTTTAAATTAACTAATTTTCCTCCATTTTTATATTTTATATTTTATACCATTTAATTATGTTTCGTTCTGTCATATTTAAATTTACTTCATTTAATTTACTTAAATAATTAATTTTACTTTATTGTTTATTTAATTTAATTTTAGTTCGTTGCAATTTATATTATGATAATTTATTCTACTTTTTACGTTTTTTTTATTTAAGTTTGTTGGATTTTGTTTAAAAATCTTTCATATATTTATATATTTTACTAAATTAAACATTTTAATCTATTTTATTTAATTTTATTTCCTTTACTTTTATTTTTTTTTATTTTAGTTGATAATCTTTTATTTTTATTTATTTTATCTTACTTTATTTTGTTTTTTTAAACTTTATTTATTTTGTTTTATGCAATTTTTTTTTATCTAGTTTCATTTTATTTAATTTTTTTTCTTTTGGTTTACTCTATTTTATTTTTATTAATTTGATTTTATTTGATTTATATTATTTTATTAAACTTTGTGTTACTTTGTTTTATGTAATTTTTTTTTAGTTTCATTTTACTTAATTTGGTTTAATTTTAGTTTATTTAATTTAAGTTAATTTTATGTTATTATGATTTATTTTATTTCTTTTTTTTACTATTTTATTTTATTTTTTTTATGCTACTTTATTTTATTTAAATTTATTTCTTTTATAACTTTTATTATATATTTAATTTTACCTCATTTCATTTTTTTAAATTTATTTTTCATATAATTTTATTTAATTATCTTTTATCTTGTTTTATGTTATGTATTTAATTTAATTTAATTTATGACCATATATTTTTTGGAAATAGTAAAAAAATTGCAACAATAGTTTTGGACGGTAGAAGTTATATCCACCACCACGTTTCCTCATCAGACTTCTTTTTCCAGACACCTTTGTTCGAATGGGATTCGAACTTGGGATGCCCACAGCACGAGCCAATGGTTATCCCATTAAGCTACATGTGTGCTGCTTTCACTTATTGCTGTTTTTCACTTTTTTCCTTTTACCTACATATCCGCGATCAATCAATTCAATTTTATTTAATTTTGTCTTATTTTATATTAATTTAATTTATTTAATTTTTTTATTTTATATTACTTTATTTTATTTTATTTTACTTTATTTTATTTTATTTTATTTTATATTATTTTATTTTATTTTATTTTATTTTATTTTATTTTATATTATTTTATTTTATTTTATTTTATTTTATTTTATTTTATTTTATTTTATTTTATTTTATTTTATTTTATTTTATTTTATTTTATTTTATTTTATTTTATTTTATTTTATTTTATTTTATTATATTTATTTTACTTTATTTTATTTTACTTTATTTTAATTTATTTTATTTTATTTTAATATATTTTATTTTATTTTATTTATTTTATTTTATTTAATTTAATTTAATTTTATTTTATTTAATCTTTTTTATTTTGTATTAGTTTATCTTATCTTATTTTTTTATATTACTTTATATTATTTTATTTTATTTTATTTTATTTAATTATTATTATTTATTTTATAATATTTAATTTTACCTCATTTCATTTTTTTAAATTTATTTTTCATATAATTTTATTTAATTATCTTTTATCTTGTTTTATGTTATGTATTTAATTTAATTTAATTTATGACCATATATTTTTTGGAAATAGTAAAAAAATTGCAACAATAGTTTTGGACGGTAGAAGTTATATCCACCACCACGTTTCCTCATCAGACTTCTTTTTCCAGACACCTTTGTTCGAATGGGATTCGAACTTGGGATGCCCACAGCACGAGCCAATGGTTATCCCATTAAGCTACATGTGTGCTGCTTTCACTTATTGCTGTTTTTCACTTTTTTCCTTTTACCTACATATCCGCGATCAATCAATTCAATTTTATTTAATTTTGTCTTATTTTATATTAATTTAATTTATTTAATTTTTTTATTTTATATTACTTTATTTTATTTTATTTTACTTTATTTTATTTTATTTTATTTTATATTATTTTATTTTATTTTATTTTATTTTATTTTATTTTATATTATTTTATTTTATTTTATTTTATTTTATTTTATTTTATTTTATTTTATTTTATTTTATTTTATTTTATTTTATTTTATTTTATTTTATTTTATTTTATTTTATTTTATTTTATTTTATTATATTTATTTTACTTTATTTTATTTTACTTTATTTTAATTTATTTTATTTTATTTTAATATATTTTATTTTATTTTATTTATTTTATTTTATTTAATTTAATTTAATTTTATTTTATTTAATCTTTTTTATTTTGTATTAGTTTATCTTATCTTATTTTTTTATATTACTTTATATTATTTTATTTTATTTTATTTTGTTTTTTTTATTTTATTTTTATTTTATTTAATTTAATTTAATTTAATTTAATTTTAGTTATTTTATTTTATTATATTATATTTTATTTTATATTATTTTATTTTATTTTATTTTATTTTATTTTATTTTATTTTATTTTATTTTATTTTATTTTATTTTATTTTATTTTATTTTATTTTATTTTATTTTATTTTATTTTATTTTATTGTATTTTTTTATTTTATTTTATTTCATTTTTTTTATTTTAATATAATTTTTTTTGTGTTCATTTATTTTACTTTATTTTATTGTATTTTAATTAGATTACATTAATTTAATTTAATTTTATTTTGGCTTATTATGTTTTATTTTATTTTTTCCTTATTCGTATTTTTTTATTTTTTTGTTATTTCATTTGATGTTATTCTATTTCTATCCTTTCACACATTCATTGCTCATCTCTACAAGTATTTGTTATTTACAACGCGTGCACTTTCCGCTTACTAAGTTTTTATTGAAATATCCTAGTAAATCCTTTATCTTTTCAGTATTTCAGATTTTATTACAACTATTTTTATGCATATCACGGATGTGCTTTTTATAAGCATCTTTATATTTATATGTAGTCTTGGCACACATCTACAACAGAAGAGCGACAATTGTCATCGAAGACAAATGCAAGCCACTGATACCATCAGCTTCATCAACGAAGCATATCCCTTCCTTTCGCTAGTGTTGGCCTGCAAATACTACTCATACGACATGTCGTACCTTTAGTTGTGCTTTAGCAAACGCTTACAAATTGCATTCAATTTATTTGATTTTCTCAAGTTCCATTTGAGATCCAGTCAGCCAGCCAGCCAGCCAAACAGCTGCACGCCATCATCTTGACACCATGCTAAGTGAGGAAAACTTCACTTCATACTAATTTGCGAATATGTACAAACTTAGCTTTGTAAATATACTACTTGCGTGTATGTAGCACTTCCTTTATACATATTTATCCACAACTAAAGCGTGACTGACATGCAAATTGTTAAAAATGCAACACAAACATAGCTGTTTGAATGGCGGCGGCGAGAGCGAAATCTGTCGCTCAGCACTGTAAAGCAGTTTACTTTTAGTACTAGTACTGAAGTTATGCGCACCCGGGTGTGCATATGTATATGTGTAGTTCTATATAAATTGTAACACCCGCTTAAGTCGTCGTTGCTCATTAGATTCAAAGTATAAGCAGTGCCATGAACAGTTTGCTCCCACTTGTCGTTGGCGTTGTTATTGTTGTTGCTGTCGTACTGCCAGCATTTCTCACTTGTCACTCTCAGTAAATTACCACGATAAGGTTTATCATCCTTTCGTCATTGCGTGGTCCTTACTGAAATTGAAAATGACACACTGATAAGCTAAGTTGTACTGAATACATATACATATGCATATATATGTGTGTGTGTGTATGTGTGTGTGTGTGTACACTCAAAGTGCTTATACTTAAGTACTGAGATATAAATTTATATTGCCGCATCTAATGGTTGAGAAAATTTAATGAAATAAGAAAGAGTCAGTCAATGAAACCTACACACACATGCATACATGAATATGTAGAAAGATGTATGTACGTATATATATAATATATACTGTGAGTAATGTGCGTAAGTCTGTTATACAATTACATCGATATGTAACCGAAAACTTGTCACAAGTGAATGACACAAAGTTATCATGGCAAAAATTGTGCTTCACTTAAGCATCCTTGAAGTGCTTTTGTGCGGTTGGGTGGTTGCGGTTGTTGCTTCTGGGTGGAAACTAGTTACAAAGTTGTGGCTATTAATGCGTATGATTTAAGAAGAGACACATGGAGTGGTGGAGAAGGGAAAAAGAGTATTGCGTAAGTCAACTATTTGGGTGATTTTTGGCATATTTTATCCCAAGAAACTTATGCAGAGTCTGAAGGACACAATTTTTAGAAAGCGGAATTAAAGTCAAATAAGCAGAATCTGAATATGAGAGGGATCTAAGACACATACAACTATTTTTCCTGATTTTTGAATGAAGCATTATATGCGTAGCCAAAATTATTCGAACTCCCTGTGGTTGTACGTAGACTTTGGGACCTGTTTCAATGAAATATTACAAAAAAAGTCTCGGGTGAATACCATTTTGATCCTGATCCCTGCAAATATTTTAAGGATCACCAGTTGAAGGCATGAACCTGGGTGATACTCTCCTGGAATTGAGAAAGTGTTTTTATCCAGCTGGTCGATGTCCTTGAGAAAACTAAGGCCGACAACATCATCGTGTAGGGGATGCGGTGGTCATGATAAGGACGGAAAAATGTAGGTCCTTGCAAAGTCTACTACAGTGCTTATATAAACCAGCGAAATTTTTGAGTAGGTCTTATAGTTGGAATAGGCACGAAGCCCAGGTCTCGACGAAAGGGATGGAGGATTTGATCAAAGATGCTTCCTATGAGCGCCAAGGGTTCACTTACGAAAACTGCCGTCACCACAATGTGAAAGTTGTGCTTTAAGACGTCAACGACAGAGTGAGGAAAGAAGATATCTTCGCTACAACGGTTGGATTATTTAACCGGGATTACGAAACATGCCTAGATGGGCAGATGTTGATTTTTTCGGCGCCAGGAATATGGTAGTCTGTAAAACCAGTTGGAGGCACAGGAAATTTCATGCAAGATACTAGACTATCTCCGGATCAGCAAATTCGCAACCAGACCGATCATGTTGTAATAGACGGACGAAAAGTCTCTAGTGTTCTAGTTATGCGGTTTTCTAACATCACTTCAGACCTCTCTCTTGTCACAGTCTATGCAGTTAAGAACGTCAACCAACCAAAACCGGGAAGCTGACACCTCGAGGGGCTAGGCTACAATCAAAACAGACAGCTAAATGTTTTCTACTCGACTTGAACTTTTGGTCTACGAAAGCACTTATCAGCATCTCGATGAAGCAAAGCTTTGGAACCTCATTTGAAGTTTCCGACATACAGCTGCAAGAAAAACTATAGAAGAGCTGGTACGTTGAGGATTTGCCGTTTCGCAGTGGAGAGAAAAACTATTATCTACCTGTTGCGATTGACCACTGCAGAAGCCATGCATGAGTGATAACGAGAGTTAAAGAGAGAATCCAACCAAAGAAGATGTCGAAATGTGTGAGTATCGAAAGCTTGAGAAGCTATCGCCAGGGGTCATTATCGAACATTCTGTAAAAAGATGCGATGACTTACAGAAGGTTTCTAGACCGGCACATACACGTAGTCAGGTAGGATTCCAAAAGCTAATCTGTTGACCAGTGTTCAAACTTGCTTAGTTTATGGAGGGAAGATTTTTCTTGGCTCACAACAGGAGATGAACCAACAACACGCCGAATTGATGACTATGACGAAGTTCGAATAGCGATTGATAGCTCAGATAATATGAAAGTGACGGGAACCAATAGCTTATAGTTTGAGCTATTCAAATATGGTGGCGCAGAACTGATAAAATGAGTAGGGAGTTTTGGAAGGAAAACTGCTTACGATGAAGTGGTTTGCTCAGTGAATTGGGAGGCAAGGCCTTGATTCGTTGAACTATGCCAATGTCGCCGTATATCTCATGCTGGTTATCATTCCATCGGCTGCGATATTCGCCGTTTCCAATGCACAGAGTACCATAAATCTTACCCAAAAACTTTATCACACAAACTCCCAACGCAGACTCATCAAATGTTATCGTCGTTCGCACCAGGGAGGGATTGCTGAGCCCTTCTAAAGTTGGGTCTTTCTTCGCCCAGAGATGACTTTACTGCATACTCAGTCCAAAGTAGCACTTGTTGGCAAGAGGGATTCTGTATAGGTTAAAGAAGTCAGACGAAAAAGAGTCACTTCCTGTCTACCTGTCGACGAAAGCTGGTGTGTGTGTCAATCCTCTTTTCGGGAGCCTCTACGAAAATTTGACGCATGGTAAATACTTGGTCCATGCTTGATTTACCAGGTCTAAAACCACACGGATGAGGTCTAATCAGTTTGCCGACGGTAAGCTTTAGTCTTGCACCCAATACCCTCGAGAGGAACTTATATGCGATGATATTAAGGAGGCTCATCCTACGGCAATTGGTTAAGTCTGTGGGAATACCTTTTGTGGATTTGGTAGAGCAAGTTTAGATTCCAATCGTCGAACATGCTTTCATCAGATCATATTTTATAAGGAAGCTCGTGCATGCATCTTTTCAGTTTTTCACCACCGCATTTGAATAGCTCTGACAGCAATTCATCAACCCACGCCACTTTTTTGTTTTTCAGGCGGGCAATTGCTATTCGAATTACTTCATAGTCGGGCAATGAAACAGCTGCTCCATCGTGGATCGGATTCGCAGTCTCCTAGTGTTATATTTTTTCTACCATTCAACAAGCTGGAGAAGTTTTTTCTTCACAAATTCAGTATACTCTTCGCAGATGTCACTAGATCACCTCTGTGGGCACCACAAGAGTGTGCTCCCGTCATCAAAATAACCCTTGCGAGCATATGTCAGTGAAAGCAAAAGTTTTTCATTCATTCCTTTGCACAGAAAGCGCCTTATTAGTTGACATTAAAATGCCTCAAATGCTTTCAATTGAAACTATTAAGTTTTTGGAATTTTCATTGTATACAAATTTTAAATGTCCCAGTGTCAAGTTGGGCACTTTAATCAGTCTATTGACAGACAATCAACATTCAACCCTGAACTGCTGTTTTCGCTTCCCACTCTCCGCTCTCCACTCTCCACTCTCCTCTCTCCGCTGGCCTCTCTCACCGCTTTCACTCGCTTTTACTTGTGGCATGAACAACTCAACCTTTTGGTAAAATCAAATTTAGATTTAACAGATTAGTTATATGTATGTATGTACGAATTGCAATGCAGTTGGCAAATTGAATATCGCACAAATACCCACAAACACAAGCACACATGCATGTGTATATGTCAGAAATTGCCCATTTCTATTAACCTTTGTAGGTTGCCAATTTGGCGCACAATAAAGACTACAAACGTTGGTCAATGGAAAGTGGATTTGAAAAAAAAAACAACAATAAAAAAAGAAAGACACAAAAAGCATCACTAAACACGTGCAATTCAGAAAGCTACACAAGCCACTCAAATACCCACACACACACACATACACACACAGATGCCACACATGTACACAAAAACAATTCTAATAGTTTTTACAGCTTTTTATTTATGGCGAACTCTGCTAGCGACTGCTGACCTACATTTGAAACGGTTGTGTGTGTGTGTATGGGTGCGTTGAAAAGCAGTGAGAATAAAAAGCAACAACAGCAAATGAGAATTTACTAGCCGTGAATTTCGCGGGCAATTTTGCACGTACCGAAATATTGTGTGCAAATATTTAAGCGTTTTCTCGTTTAAATACGGTTGTGTGCATGTATGTGCGCAGGTGCAAATCTTGATATATTCGAGTACATACATATATAACTACAAAAAATTTCCTTGATATTTGCGTACTTTTACAGCGTAATCTTTTTTTTTGATTTATTTGTGGCAATTTCGCATTCTTTGATATTCATATTTGATTAAATTTCCGCAAAAGTATTCGAAAATTCATAGTCAGTTTAAAAATGTTTTTACTGGCGTTTTTTTATACGTTGAAATGTGCTTTACCCGATATTTTTTAATATTTTTAATTTCATTTTTTTCATTTTTAATTTCATAAACAAACAAACAAATAAATGAGTTAGAGAAGTTGTGTGATGCGCTGAAATACATTTACAAAGTATATGTAGAATGTTTGATTTTCATGGTTTTTTCATAAAATTTTTAAAAATTCTGGAAAAAGTTCTAAGCTGATAAATGGATTCCGTACTCAAGCTGGTGAGAGAATAAATAAACATTTGATTTGTTGTTATTTTTTTGGTTCGACATGTGGTCGAGGAATTCGAGCAAACCCGCCGAGTTTTGTATATAATATTAGGTCTAGTAAAATGTTAACCACTTTGTATTAAAAACAAGTGGGCATAAAAAATTTTCAAAAAAAATAATTTTTTTTTCCTGTAAATTGCTAGAAATTATTATTAGAAATAATATAGATTAGTCACGAATGCAATTTTAAGAGCCGCCATTAAAAAGAATAAAATAAAAAATAAAATTACATACATAGGTATACTTTGATTTATAAATATTTTTTATTTTTTATTTTAAATCAAATTTTTTTGAAAACGTGTATTTTGGAGGAACCTGGCCCTTAATTGAAGGTTTTATTCACCATAGTTAGAACTATCAGCTTTATGTCAAATCTGCACCGTTTTGCTCGATAACTTTATGCCATTTAGAAGGTAATGCCAGTATGCTTCTCCAATAGAAATCCATGTCCTTATTACCAAAGAAATGGGACAAAAGATTTTCACATTCTTTTCTTGAGGTCATTTATTCACCAGCCAATTAATTCACCATAGACAAGAATAGCTGGAAATCACTTGGTGCAAAGTACCTTTCAACCAAGCTCTCGGAGCTTAATACTTATATTTGTCGAACCAGATTTTGCTAAAAATATATTTCATTTCATTTACATTTTTATGCACTACAGTATTTTATGAACTTCTCCCTTGACCTGTTTAATAAGTATTTTTCTTTTATTTTCAGAGATGTTGTCAAGCCTGCCTAAAAAGAAGATTATTCCAGATTTCTTATTGTGGGAAACTCTTGACACTTATATTGCAATACTTCTTCTGTTAACATAAAAAGTTTTCACAAAAGTTTTCTTTTTTGATATTCATATTATAGTAATTTTAATTAAAAAGAAAACCAAGATTATTTTAGTTTTCAAGATAGTGGCAACCCTAAATTTAAATAAACGCAGCAGAAGTTCTTCTAGCCAAAAATTTCATACAAGACCTCTTTATATATTATTTTATAAACATTTGTACCAAGGGTTGGATAGTTGAAATTTGCCGGTTTTTTTCGGTAAAGAAAACACTTAATTTTTAGAGGAATCTCAAAATTTTATTTTTCAAAGTATTGGCCATTGGTTTCTACACATTTCGCCCATCTCTCAGGCAAATTATGGATACCATTCCGAAAAAAATTTTTCTCTTTCGAGGAAAACCATTCGACGAGTCATTTTTCGACTTCTTCAAAATTAGCGAAGCACTGCTCTGCAAGGGAGTGTCCCATCGATGCGAAAAGGTGATAGTCGGACGGGGCGAGGCCTGGAGAGTACGGCGGGTGCGACAATATTTCCTAATTAAGTGTTTTTAATGTGTCTTTCACCAGTGTAGCGGTATGAGACGGCGCGTTGTCATGTTGCAAGATAACTTTGTCATGTCTTCGGGCCCATTCCGACCGTTTTTCGATCAACGCATGATTCAAATTGATCATTTGTTGCCGGTAGCGATCCGTGTTCACCGTTTCACAAGGTTTTAACAACTCGTAGTGCACCACACCACACTGGTCCCACCAAACACAGAGCATTGTCTTACGGCCAAAGCGATTTGGCCTTGCAGTCGATGGGCCAAAATAAATCCATTTTCCGTCCCCCGTGACAATTCGATGCAGAAAAGATTTCCTTCCGAATCGTTGAAGCAGTATTTCACAAACGGTTTTTTGATTTTCCATTTGTCTATCGTTCAGCACCCATTTCAGGTGTGGCACCCATTTTCCATACTTCTGGATCTTTCCCATGGCTTTTAAACGTTGGCAAATTGCTCCTCGAGTCACATGTAGTGTTTCTGCCACCTGGTAATGGGGAATGTTTGTTATCATTCGAAAGAACATTATTTGGCATTTATATTTTGAAGGTTATCTCTTACAAATGTTGGCAACGGCAATTTGATGACTCGTTCGAGAATTTCGACTAGTAACTGGTGATTGACATGCATGATGTTTTGCTCCAAGGCCTCAATTCCATTGGCCCACATTATGTGGTTTGTGTTGTTTGTCTAGATTAAATGGTTGCTCTTGAATCTTTTCAGGTTGCTCTTCATCCCAGATGTGACAATTTTGCTTGTTTACATACCCATTGAACCAGAAATAAGCCTCATCGCTGAACAAAATTTGGCTCGAAAACATCGGATCTTCTTGTAGCTATTCAAGAACCCATACAGGGAAGCGATGTCGCTTGGAAAAGTAGAGCGTTCTCAGTTCTTTTACAAGCTGTATTTTGTACGCTTTCAATTTAACGTAAAATGCACCAAACTGTTCCATAGGTCAGTCTGAGTTGCTGCGAATGGCGCTAAATCGACGCTGCACGGCCTTCGTGTACACTCTCAGCTACGGCTGCTATATTTTCTTCACTGAGTGGTGGGAGTGGTATATTTGGTCGAATATTATCCAATTATGAATGCTGGGTCTCAAGAGGGGTGATGGAGTTGAGCATAGTACGCTCAGCACGCCGATTATATTGACCATAAGTTGAGGGAAGGGCGCGAAACACATTCTTTCTTTGGAATGCCAAACAATGCTGAACAAAAATAACATGACAGCTTGACTTGACTCCCGCGTGATCTGTTAAAAAAGGGCTTTGAAAAAACTACAGCTACTTGGATAACCCGTTAGTTTAATTATGACTTTCAAGTGATTTCGAATTGAAAGGGCATAAATATATGATTTATTTTTTTATTTTTGGCAGTTGAAAAATATAATCTTATCTTCAAAAGATTTTTTTATATCAAGAAAAATATTTTATTTTTTATTTTGTTTTTATTATTTTGGCTATAATTTTTTTTTGATATCAGCAGTGAAATAGATATTTGAATTTTTCAGAAAATATCTATAATAAAATTAGGTGACACCGCTATTTAAAATTTTCCATATGTAGCATTTTTAATACTCTTCAGATGAATATCTGTATTGCAGTATTTTACTTGCCATATCAATTTTTCATTAAAAAGGTGAAAAAGGTGGGAACTCTCCTTAGAAGTATGAACCTTTAACCTATTAAGCTTTTTAATGCTGTAGATTTTTCATTATTTTATTTATTTATTTATTTTTATATGAAAATCTCGTTAACAGTAGCATAAATGATGTAAAAATCATCTTTTTTATTGGGTAAGAAAATAGAGGGTAAGAAATAAGAGGCCACTATTTAGTTGTGTTGTCAAAATTAAAAGAAAATGTTAGTAGTAAAACTTAACATTACATTTTTCTGCTAATAACAGAGCTTATAATAACTTTAGTCGCCTGATAGCCACATATCGTCGTTGTAAAATGCCAAAGCGTTTATAATAATATTTATATGTATCAAAAAGTACCACAGAATTTACTTCCTGTTAAATTATTATATTATAATATAACTCACAAATGTAATTTAAATTCAATTTAATTTTATTTGCCTATAATTTCTACCATAAATATAATACCATTCACGCCGTCTGACAACCGCAAGTGATTCAACTTGATTTATGTTCGAATTCAGGGTAGAAATTTTAAGTTAACTTTTTTCCATTCAACTTACGCGCTTGCTCTACCGCTCTCTCTCTATCTTTCTCTCTTTCTCTCTTATTCACTTTCTCGCTATTCTACACAACCATGCTGTCCTTCAATTAATGCTGTTCAATGGTTTGGAAACCAAAGCGAAGCTCAAAAGTGATTTATCAAATAATGTTCAGCGAGTTAACAAGGAATCACTGAAGTGACCAAATTTAGGGGCAATTGAAACAAAAAGGGAGGTGCTGGTAGAGCGTGAGATATTTTAAATAAATTGTAAGAGTAAAGTGATTGTCAGAAATTAATAGGTTAATTGGATAACAAGACATGAAAAAGGTGGATTTACCGCGTTGTTAATTTTTGTCGAACAAAAAAGAAATTAAAATTTATTTTAATGTTTATAAAAAAGGTATGAAATTGCAAAAATGGGTTATATAGCAAACTTATGGCATCAGTAAATAAGTCATGATATTAATATATACATACCATAATATATTAAAGGCGTTGAGGTTTGTACACATACTCGTGTGTACACTAAGTATTTGGTTTATTTAAAAATGGCTACTCATACCACGTGTACATCCTATTCATGAGTACTTGTACCTATATAAAGGAAATTAATCTTTTTTTTAATTATAAATAATTATTTCCATACTAAGCAATAACTGAAACGATTTCGAAATTTTTAAACACATTTTCTTCACTCATTTATTAATTTTTAATTTAACTTTATAAAACACTGAAGATCAAAATCAATATAAATAAGGTGCGTAGAGAATAAATTAAATCACGAAAATATTTTTTATAACTAATAAATGAGATCAGTAAATTACTTATTTTATTTAGAAATAAGTTTATGAGTACCTATGTTGAAGGTGCGAATGCATGCGTTATGTATTTAAATAATAATAGTTACTCATACGACATGTACACCCTACTAGCACTACATATCTTTTATATTTAGAGATATTCAGAAATTTATGTTTTAAAAAAGAAATTTTTAACGTTTTTAATTCTTAGTTAGTTTTTTTTTATTAATTTAGGTTTTTAAATTTTTATGAATATATTTCCTTATATTTAATTACTCGGAGTAAAAAATTTAACAACCGGAATATTTCAAATAAAATTTCTTTAAGGTTCCTTAGTGAATTCAGTGCTAGAGGATCTAGTAGATTTTTTTTTATTTAGAGATTGCTTATAACAATAAAAAGAAGTTCGTTTAGGATTCAATTGTCTCAAAATTTTCTTATAGAAAAGATACCCTTTTATTATAATTGAAATAAAATTTGTTTGATTTATTGATTACAAAAATTGTTTTCTAATTGTTTTACGCAGATTAAAGAAAATTAGTAATTTTGCTTATGCAGAAAGTCATTTGTCCTTCAGCGCCAGTAACTATCTCTCATTTATTGCTTTCTCATTTTGGGCTCATTCATCGAACGTGTGACGCGCTTTATTATCGCTTGGCTTCGATTCTTGCATGAGCCAGTCAAAAACCTTCCAAAAAAACGTCTATACAGCGGGACTAAATTTTTCTTGGGAAAACAAAATTAAAATAAAAGTACTCAAAAACTCATTTCACTAAAATTTTCTCATTCGGAATTTATTTTATTCACTCTGTTTTTGTTAGAAAACTATATTTAGCTATTGACATTTTAAATAATTGTAGCAAAATATAGCACTAGTTCTCTAAAGGATAGTTAAGAATGGAATAAAAAATTTTCCGGGGACAAATAAGTAGCAATAATATATTTTGAATCACTTAAGCTATTTTCAGTAAATACTTTGCAGCACATATATATCCACCTACTCTTAGCTGCTACCCAACAGCGCCATTCGTACTTAATGGAAAGCTACAAATATTTTTATAATTTTTTAACGGTCACAACTTTTTTATCACTTCTTATGATTTGTATTTTTTTTATTCAGTTAATCATAAAAGTAAAGTGATATCAACACGAAATCCTGCAGTGTCTTTAAAGAGCCACATATTGGTATAACATAGGAAAGCCGGAAAGAGTGAGCACAGCTGGTAGCTGCACCATATGGTTGGTATTGTGTCGACCCAATTCAGCCAATCAAATACTACAAGTGCACTAAGGCAAATGAACTCATATATTTTGCCATATGAAACAGGAACATGAACATAAATACAAACACTTTAAGGCGACTGCAAAACGAACACAATTGAGTGGGGCTTGGTAGGCGCGCTTGGCGCAAACACTTGACTGTGTATCTGAGTGTAATTGTGGTGTAGATACAAGAGCGCATATTCGTACGTACATAAATATGTATTTAAGAGTACACTTATGGAATCTTCAATGGGGCACAAGCTCACCACAAACGGAAATTGGAAACAAGTGACAACTGTTGCTCGATTTATATTTTCCAGTTTTCAGCGCCATACAAATGTATGTACATATATTACACTGTGAGATAAAAATGAAATATTTCGAAAAGGCATTCGAGGGAAATGATCTGTGAAATTAATAGCTAAATAGAGGAGGGTAAGAAGTTTCCTATAAAATACTTTGAAATTTTCAGGGTTATATTTACTTAATGGTAGTGAAAAAGAAAACAACAGGAGATGGTAAACCCGATTTTCCCTTGGATGAACAGGTGTTTTATTGTCCGACTATGAAGAAGTTCGAATAGGAATCACCCGCTTGAATAACAACAAAGTGGCGGGGTTGATGGATCGGTGGCAATTCAAATACGATGGCGGTGCAGCAGATTTTTCGTAAAATATGGTTGGATGAAAGCATGTCCCAAGATTAGAATCTAAGTTTACTCTGCTCAATCTACAAAAGGGTAAAGCCTATAGCCAATGCCGACTATGGTGGGATAAACCTCTTCAATACAGCATATAAGATCCGAAAGACTAAGACCCATCTCAAAAAACGGACCTTATCAGCGTGTTCTTAGACCTGGCAAATCCATTTCCCTGGGATAAATCTAGGAAAATATAGCACGATAGGGAGCTGTATCTAATTATGTCAATATGGTATCGCTGCCAAACTTATACTTATAATTTTTTTTTAATTTTTTACCTTTTTGACTAAATGTTGCTCATGCGACATGGCGAACTTTTTTATTTTTAAATTAAGAATTCCAGGCTTATTTTTTTGATTCGCATTAAAAATAGTTTGGTTACGTCTATAAACTTGATAAGTGGATTCCAATAGATTAAAAGAAAACTATATCACCAAATGCCGAGTTGTAACTAGAACAATTCATTTCTAATTGAATCAAATTGGGTACTAAAAGCTTATTAGTTGCTTCTATGAAACCAAACTTATTTATTCAAACGTCTTTTGTTGTAAGTTATCGAAATTAAACACAGAATTCGTGAAAAAATGATGCAAATTTGCCAAACGCTGGAGCGCCAGAGCTCAATTGGAAACTGATTCCACCATAAGGCTTTAATATATTTTCTTTACATTCCCAAGCTTACTGATTTCTATCAATTTATAATAGTTTTTTCGTATATAATATGTTTCGTTCCGAATGACTGACAGATCAACCCAAATCATAAACCACTGTTGGTGGAAACCTGTAACTTTGAGTGACAGATCTATTCAAAAACATCTAATTTATTTAATTATATATTTAAATCCTTTGATTTATGTGAAATTTGATACTAGGATAGAATTTTATTTGAAACGATATAGAAAACAAACGTTTTTCAGGAACGTACCTCTTTGGTACGGAGGTAGCTTGGGCCCTAAATTGATAAGGGGAACACCTTTTCTGCCGGAAAGTCGGCCTGGGACTGATATAATGGCTCGATTTAGCTTAATATGTGTAACAAATGCAAGTGGGTATGTGCCATTGTTAACACCTTAAAACCTTTTTTCCTGGAAGTGTGGTCAGAACCGATCTTACCCGAAAAATCGTTTTTATGCTTCGATTTGCTTGAAAACTGGAACATTGTTGGCTCTTTGCTAATGTTAATGTCTGGAGAATTTATTTCCGAGACCGATATAAATATCTGAAAGGATCAAATTTTCGGTTCGAAATTTTGAACACTGAAAGCTTCTTGCCTCTACTTATATGTAGAAAACTTTGCTTTCTTTTTTTGTATATTTTACCATAATAGTACAAGTTAAAATTAAATAAATAACATCAGTTCCTAAATAAGATCTTCTAAGAACCATTCTTCCATACGGATGAAGTCCCTAGCAACCTTTAGTAATTTAATAAATTTTTTTAAAAGTTTTATCTTGAGTGTATGAACATTCTCAGCATTTTTCTTATTTTTTTGTGAAGACACTAGAGTATAAATTAAAACAAGAAAGAAGTGTTGTCTTTTGAAGTATTCATACCTTTCACTTAATTATCATATTTTTTGCAATATGTAAAATTCCATTGCAATGATTTTCATTACCGATATTTATTTTAATTCACGTGTGTAGAGCGTCACATTCATTTTTTACGGATTTTTGATTCAAAATTTGTCATCTGAACAAATCTCTTGCATTAGATGTTAATGTGATATAATCGCCTGATTTAGATGATTTTCGGTATTAATATTTATTTGTAAAGGGTTGATATCACTTCTAAAAGTCGCTTTGGCCATTTTCAATATGTGGGGATCTGTAATTTTTTCCATTATATTCTAATGCTTACAATTTCATCATGACAAGATCTACGCCAGAAAAATGTTTATAAATTAATCAATATTATTATCAAAATAATCGTTTTGCAATTGCAACTTTTTGTGCGCTTTTGCCATTTTATGGTCGTAATTATCATCCACCTGAGCTCGCTATCTGTCGAATTGTTGAAAATTTCGAACGTACATTCTCTTTACATAATTGTCAAGTGCCAATAAGACAAAGAACCAGTCAAAATAATGTAAATATTGCTACCATTCGGGTAAATGTTGCTCAAGATCGCAATTTTTCGACTCCAAGACGTTTTCTAGAATTGGGACTGCCTCAAACCACAACCGGGCGGATTTTGAGAAAGGATTTAAATCGTTCGCACTGAAACCATTGGACCACAATAAACTTCGTGAATTTGCTGATTTTAACTTGGAGCAATTTGAAAACGATAATGACTTCTTTAAGGAAATCATTTTCTCCGATGAGGCTCACTTTCATATGAGTGGCGCGGTAAATAAACAAAACTGTCGATTCTAATGCGAAGAAAATCCACAAATTATTCATAAACAATCATTAAATTGGCAGTTTGGTGTGGTTTTTTGGGCTGGTGGACTCATCGGTCCGTACTTCTTTCGAAATGAAGCTGGTGCTGTCAATGGAGAGCGCTATAGATCGATGACTACAAACTTTTTGTGGACACATTTGGAAGAAGTTGATTTTAACAATATTTAGTTCCAATAAGACGGAGCAACGTGCCACACAGCACGTGCAACAACTGAATTATTGCGAGAAAGATTTGGAGATTCGAGCATTTCAAGAAATTGTGGCATTGCATGGCCTCCAGGTAGTTGTGATTTGACACCATTATACTGCTTCTTGTGGGGTTATTTGAAGTCTTTGGTCTTTAGCAATAAAGCAGACTCTCTTCAAGCCTTAAAAGTTAACTTGGTTTAGTGGAAAAAGTGCTCAAAATTAGTTTCATCAAATTCAAATTGAATAAAAACCACTTGAAATTTTCCTTAATAATTAGTTTTTTTTAAAGAAGTCCCTCTACTTGAAAAACTCTACACATAGGTGTATAGAATATCGAATTTCATGTTCTTAGGTGCTTTTTTGATGAAACATATCCAAACAAATCGGTTCTATGAAAGCTACATTATATAGTCTTCCGATTTCGATGATTTTCGGTGATTATGTTTGTATGTAGATATGTATGTAGAATACAAAATTCTTTGTCCTCAGTTGGGTTTTGAAGAATTTTTGACCCAAAACCTCTTATGAGAACAAATCGGTGTGTAGGAGCTACATGTTCTGAGATGCTTTTTTGACATATCTGAATTTTCAAATCTGAAAAGTCGATCGTATATCTATATGATATAGTAGCCTAGACATGGCTTAGATGACTCAACTTGCAATGCTGATCATCTCAGCATATTATTTGATGGATCTATCTCTTTTCCTTCTGGTACTTATACCATTTGATATCTATGAAAGCTATAAAAGTATATAGATATCTTAGTAATAAATAGTGGTGCTTTTACTTTGTTATCTTTTATATCTTTATTAAATTAATTATATAATAATCAGAGCAACAGCTGTCTTATATAAGAAAAAAAAATAATATCGTTAACGATATAAATTTAATTATATGCAAGTGTGTGTGTACGTGTGAAAATTTCAACACATATGTATGTCACAATAAAGTATTTTGTATCAAATATTGTTGTTGTTGCAATACTCTTTGCATACAATTCACTTAAAGTTGTGTGAAAATCACTTCCGGCCAACAAAGGCATACATACGTGTACATCACTATGCTGTAGATACATACTCGTATGCAGTTATGTGTGTACTAGTGCTCACATGCGGTGGAAATGTTTGCAAATAAATTGCATTGTATGCAACTGCAATTTGAAGTGGAAGAATTCATTTTGTCATTTTTAACAAGATGCCTTGAAGCAATTTTTGAAATTTTTGATTGAAATTGCTCAATCAGTAGCTAGGAGCTGGCAGCCGGTAGTTTGGCTACCGTATTTACTGGCGCACAACCGCACAGGAGCACAAAGCTTTCAATAGCCGCATAGCCACAAGTGTATTATTTACCATTATCTCCCTCTCTCTCTCTCTGCCTCTCTGCCTCTTCGTATCTCAGCATTGCTCGTACTCTATTTCACTTTCCCCTCAAGCATTGCTGGCATAAATCCTGCTGCAGGCAGAAAATACTCATACGTACATACTCGTATATGCATTGTAGCACAAATTTTTGAAAAATGACATGGAAATGTAAGTAAAACTTAAATAACCGTTAGTATCGATTTCGTTTATAGAGCGTACACTACAACCGCTTGGGAGCAATTTTTGTGCGTGTGTAGTAAATATGCAAAACTTACTGCCGTATATACCATGTACATATACATATATACACGTGCGTAAATTTGTAAAATTTTGCACCCTTCGCAAATTTCATACAAAGTGTTGGAATTTGTGATTTTTTAACCCTCACAACGCTACGCACATATCTACACACACACACACACATACACACACATCTCGCAGACAGTTCATGGCTCTTGGCGCAAGCTCTAATATTTGCCTCACAAATTTCATTCGAAATCATCATCACCATCACATCGCAGTGAAAATGAAAATGTGCGCGCGCTTAAAATTCCTCAAAAGCTTGGCTTGGCTCAGCGGTGCGCAGCCTGGTTGGCTGTTGGTCTTGCCAAGTTTTGTGCTCATAAATATTCATGTGACACTGTTGCTTCTTGTTCACAGCGCCAACTGTATATGCATGTAGTCAATCGACATTTTGTGCTTCGTTTTTTCGTTTTTCGTTTTGCCAACAGCTTTCAAACTATTTTCACTTTTACACAATTATTCTCGTCCATTCTTTGAAGAGCATATTTAAATTCAGCGTTAGTTTTAAATGTTCTCTGGATGTGTGCGATATTTAAAAGCGTTTTAGTGTTTTTCCAAAGAAATTCTAAATTTTCAAATTAAAGCAAAATTAAATTCATGGCAACAATTTAAATAGATTTAAGCGGAAAATATGAATTACTTGACACCCAAAAATAAAGTATTGAATTCTGAATTATAAATAAATTGATGTCTAGATATCCATTTGATTATTCAGCAATTTTATAATATAAAAATGTATTCAATGAGCTAAACATAGAGTGATCAATAATTAGTCTGGGTGCATGTCCATGCTAAGTTGCAATATTTCAGCCCTAATGTAGGCAACGTTTTACTTATGCTCGTTCTAAAAGTTGTTTTTTTTTTAAGATGTGTTGCTTTGAATGAGGCAAAAAAATTTCTCGGATGAGCTGTTCGACAGTTGCTACTTGCTTGATACTCAATTTGGATTGACATTTCATAATGTACAGACACAACGCTTTCAAATCGTTTACCAACATAATGGTTCAATATTCAGTCGACATAATCACCCAGCAGAGACAGTAATTCCGGCAACTGCGGATGGGTTTCCCAACACACTTGCTCTGGGGGATAATATGCATCCTCAAAGGAGGCGCACAGTGCGCACCGATTTTTACAAGAAAGCTTTGTCCAGCGATGAAGCTCAATTTTGATTCAATGGCTACGTGACTTATTATATAAAACTGATGGATTCGAAGTGTTTACAAACTACAAGCCCTTATTGAGGCATCGTATTGAGTGTATGCATTAATTCTTGCGGTTTTTTTTTCGAAAATTAAGACTTTATTGTGAGAAAATTGTTATACATTTAATGTTTAAAATATTGCCCATCGGAAGCTACGATGTTTGCCCATCTTTCTGGAAGTTTGTGGATCTCATCCCAAAAGAAATTCTCCGGCTTGGAGGTCAAGAAAGAATCGAGCCAATTTCTGATACCCTGTTCTGAAGTGAAGCGTACTCCGGTGAGGGCATTCTGCATTGATCTAAACAAGTGGTAATTGGAAAGTGCTATGTCTGGGCTATAAGGCGGGTGAGGTAGAACTTTCCACCCACAGTTTTCCAAATAGTTTTTAACCGACCTTGCAACATGTGGCCGAGCGTTGTCATGATGAAAAATTATTGATTCGTGTCTGGTCGCATATTCTGGTCGTTTTTCCGCGATGGCCTTTTTCAAACGAATCAATTGTTTTCGATAGGGGTCCCCATTGATCGTCTGACCCGATTTCAATAGCTCATAATAGAGCACGCCCTTGTGGTCACACCAAATAAATAGCATAACCTTGGCACCATGGATATTCGGCTTTGCCGTGGATGACGATGGTTGGCCGGGCTTCACATACGATCTCTTGCGCTTTGGGTTATCATAATGAATCCATTTTTCATCGCCAGTGACAATCCGATGCACAAATCACTTCTTTTGGTGGCGTTGAAGCAACATTTCCGACTTGCAGAATCGACGTTCGACGTCTCTTGTCTTTAATTCATAAGGCACCCAAGCTTCTGGATGAATCCTAATGATTTTAATCGTCTGGAAACGGTTGCTTGATGAAGTCCTAATACTTTTGCAAGTTCTTCTTGCATCTGGCATGCATCTGCGTCGAGCAATGTCTCCAACTCTTCGCCTCGAAAATTTTGTGGCTGTCTGCAAACCACTTTTGGCACGTTCGTTCGGCTAAAGCATGGTCACCATGGTCCAGTAAAATATGATGGCTTTCGGTAGCATTTTTCTTCATGTTAAAGTAATGTCTAGTTTATGTAATCAAATCCGAGTTTATGTCCGAGTTTCAAGTTCATATCATTCAGTTAAAGCTCTTACCACCGATATATTCCAATAAACAATAACAATTGTGATGCCTCATCCAATGCACAATTCTAAAACCAATTCATTACGGCAATCCTTTTCCATCATTTGATTCACTTCTCACATACAAATTGTGCCTCTCCTTGATTAATCACTATTATTTGTCTGCTATTAATCGACTCCGAGCTTGTGCTGGACACGAGAGCTGAGTGCGTGTATATCAACAATCAGTCATTCGGACAGTCTACACGTAGAGACCACACAGTGCGAGTTGGTCGTTTAAAACAATTTGGTTGAGTATTCTTTTATTCTTACACAAACATTTTTTTTTTTCAGTTTTTTTGTCGTTGATTTTTCTCTTTTATTTCACTTCCATTGTTTCGGACTCTTCAACAACTACAACGAGATAGGGGTGGATGGAGTGCGTCGATGTCAGCAACAGATACAGCAACAGTTGCCAAACAAAGTGCTTTCAAAGCTTTCTGACAATCCTGACCACTGGCAGCTAACCTGGATGCACGCTTTTAGTGGCTTTTGGTTGTGCAAATGATAACAAGTAAAACAACAAAAGGGAATATGATTATTTGTTACAGAAGAGTGGTATGGGTGAAGGTATCGGATGGTGGATGTTGTATTCTTTTGTTTTCAAAATGTGACAATTGTGGTCACGCTGACTGAAAACCATAAAAACTATATACCATTACGATTACAAACCCAACAAGTGTAGATCTATATGGAGTGTAGATACGTATATATATGTACATGTATGTATGTGTTGACGAAACTTTGCATGACAGTTGATTTTACAAGCATTTACTTATATGATTACACGTTTGTATGCACATATATATATGTAAATATATGTGTATGTGTAAGTGTGCTAATAAATTCAAAGTTGGTGAACATTCATTGTAAAAAGGATATGCTGTCGACATATTCAAGTTACACTGCTATATATAAAAGAATAAATACATATACGAGTATATGGACATAAGTACATATATGTATACGCACAAGGGTGTATATTTTTATTAAACTTAATTATTTAATTTAAGTTTAATTAATTTTAATTTTAATTTTAATTTTAATTTTAATTTTAATTTTAATTTTAATTTTAATTTAAATTTAAATTTAATTTAATTTAATTAATTTTAATTTTAATTTCAATTTTAATTTTAGTTTTAATTTTAATTTTAATTTTAATTTTAATTTTAATTTTAATTTTAATTTTAATTTTAATTTTAATTTTAATTTTAATTTTAATTTTAATTTTAATTTTAATTTTAATTTTAATTTTAATTTTAATTTTAATTTTAATTTTAATTTTAATTTTAATTTTAATTTTAATTTTAATTTTAATTTTAATTTTAATTTTAATTTTAATTTTAATTTTAATTTTAATTTTAATTTTAATTTTAATTTTAATTTTAATTTTAATTTTAATTTTAATTTTAATTTTAATTTTAATTTTAATTTTAATTTTAATTTTAATTTTAATTTTAATTTTAATTTTAATTTTAATTTTAATTTTAATTTTAATTTTAATTTTAATTTTAATTTTAATTTTAATTTTAATTTTAATTTTAATTTTAATTTTAATTTTAATTTTAATTTTAATTTTAATTTTAATTTTAATTTTAATTTTAATTTTAATTTTAATTTTAATTTTAATTTTAATTTTAATTTTAATTTTAATTTTAATTTTAATTTTAATTTTAATTTTAATTTTAATTTTAATTTTAATTTTAATTTTAATTTTAATTTTAATTTTAATTTTAATTTTAATTTTAATTTTAATTTTAATTTTAATTTTAATTTTAATTTTAATTTTAATTTTAATTTTAATTTTAATTTTAATTTTAATTTTAATTTTAATTTTAATTTTAATTTTAATTTTAATTTTAATTTTAATTTTAATTTTAATTTTAATTTTAATTTTAATTTTAATTTTAATTTTAATTTTAATTTTAATTTTAATTTTAATTTTAATTTTAATTTTAATTTTAATTTTAATTTTAATTTTAATTTTAATTTTAATTTTAATTTTAATTTTAATTTTAATTTTAATTTTAATTTTAATTTTAATTTTAATTTTAATTTTAATTTTAATTTTAATTTTAATTTTAATTTTAATTTTAATTTTAATTTTAATTTTAATTTTAATTTTAATTTTAATTTTAATTTTAATTTTAATTTTAATTTTAATTTTAATTTTAATTTTAATTTTAATTTTAATTTTAATTTTAATTTTAATTTTAATTTTAATTTTAATTTTAATTTTAATTTTAATTTTAATTTTAATTTTAATTTTAATTTTAATTTTAATTTAATTTTAATTTTAATTTTAATTTTAATTTTAATTTTAATTTAAATTTAAATTTAAATTTAAATTTAAATTTAAATTTAAATTTAAATTTAAATTTAAATTTAAATTTTAATTTTAATTTTAATTTTAATTTTAATTTTAATTTTAATTTTAATTTTAATTTTAATTTTAATTTTAATTTTAATTTTAATTTTAATTTTAATTTTAATTTTAATTTTAATTTTAATTTTAATTTTAATTTTAATTTTAATTTTAATTTTAATTTTAATTTTAATTTTAATTTTAATTTTAATTTTACTTTTAATTTTAATTTTAATTTTACTTTTAATTTTAATTTTAATTTTAATTTTAATTTTAATTTTGATTTTAATTTTAATTTTAATTTTAATTTTAATTTTAATTTTAATTTTAATTTTAATTTTAATTTTAATTTTAATTTTAATTTTAATTTTAATTTTAATTTTAATTTTAATTTTAATTTTAATTTTAATTTTAATTTTAATTTTAATTTTAATTTTAATTTTAATTTTAATTTTAATTTTAATTTTAATTTTAATTTTAATTTTAATTTTAATTTTAATTTTAATTTTAATTTTAATTTTAATTTTAATTTTAATTTTAATTTTAATTTTAATTTTAATTTTAATTTTAATTTTAATTTTAACTTTAATTTTAATTTTAATTTTAATTTTAATTTTAATTTTAATTTTAATTTTAATTTTAATTTTAATTTTAATTTTAATTTTAATTTTAATTTTAATTTTAATTTTAATTTTAATTTTAATTTTAATTTTAATTTTAATTTTAATTTTAATTTTAATTTTAATTTTAATTTTAATTTTAATTTTAATTTTAATTTTAATTTTAATTTTAATTTTAATTTTAATTTTAATTTTAATTTTAATTTTAATTTTAATTTTAATTTTAATTTTAATTTTAATTTTAATTTTAATTTTAATTTTAATTTTAATTTTAATTTTAATTTTAATTTTAATTTTAATTTTAATTTTAATTTTAATTTTAATTTTAATTTTAATTTTAATTTTAATTTTAATTTTAATTTTAATTTTAATTTTAATTTTAATTTTAATTTTAATTTTAATTTTAATTTTAATTTTAATTTTAATTTTAATTTTAATTTTAATTTTAATTTTAATTTTAATTTTAATTTTAATTTTAATTTTAATTTTAATTTTAATTTTAATTTTAATTTTAATTTTAATTTTAATTTTAATTTTAATTTTAATTTTAATTTTAATTTTAATTTTAATTTTAATTTTAATTTTAATTTTAATTTTAATTTTAATTTTAATTTTAATTTTAATTTTAATTTTAATTTTAATTTTAATTTTAATTTTAATTTTAATTTTAATTTTAATTTTAATTTTAATTTTAATTTTAATTTTAATTTTAATTTTAATTTTAATTTTAATTTTAATTTTAATTTTAATTTTAATTTTAATTTTAATTTTAATTTTAATTTTAATTTTAATTTTAATTTTAATTTTAATTTTAATTTTAATTTTAATTTTAATTTTAATTTTAATTTTAATTTTAATTTTAATTTTAATTTTAATTTTAATTTTAATTTTAATTTTAATTTTAATTTTAATTTTAATTTTAATTTTAATTTTAATTTTAATTTTAATTTTAATTTTAATTTTAATTTTAATTTTAATTTTAATTTTAATTTTAATTTTAATTTTAATTTTAATTCTAATTTTAATTTTAATTTTAATTTTAATTTTAATTTTAATTTTAATTTTAATTTTAATTTTAATTTTAATTTTAATTTTAATTTTAATTTTAATTTTAATTTTAATTTTAATTTTAATTTTAATTTTAATTTTAATTTTAATTTTAATTTTACTTTTAATTTTAATTTTAATTTTACTTTTAATTTTAATTTTAATTTTTATTTTAATTTTAATTTTAATTTTAATTTTAATTTTAATTTTAATTTTAATTTTAATTTTAATTTTAATTTTAATTTTAATTTTAATTTTAATTTTAATTTTAATTTTAATTTTAATTTTAATTTTAATTTTAATTTTAATTTTAATTTTAATTTTAATTTTAATTTTAATTTTAATTTTAATTTTAATTTTAATTTTAATTTTAATTTTAATTTTAATTTTAATTTTAATTTTAATTTTAATTTTAATTTTAATTTTAATTTTAATTTTAATTTTAATTTTAATTTTAATTTTAATTTTAATTTTAATTTTAATTTTAATTTTAATTTTAATTTTAATTTTAATTTTAATTTTAATTTTAATTTTAATTTTAATTTTAATTTTAATTTTAATTTTAATTTTAATTTTAATTTTAATTTTAATTTTAATTTTAATTTTAATTTTAATTTTAATTTTAATTTTAATTTTAATTTTAATTTTAATTTTAATTTTAATTTTAATTTTAATTTTAATTTTAATTTTAATTTTAATTTTAATTTTAATTTTAATTTTAATTTTAATTTTAATTTTAATTTTAATTTTAATTTTAATTTTAATTTTAATTTTAATTTTAATTTTAATTTTAATTTTAATTTTAATTTTAATTTTAATTTTAATTTTAATTTTAATTTTAATTTTAATTTTAATTTTAATTTTAATTTTAATTTTAATTTTAATTTTAATTTTAATTTTAATTTTAATTTTAATTTTAATTTTAATTTTAATTTTAATTTTAATTTTAATTTTAATTTTAATTTTAATTTTAATTTTAATTTTAATTTTAATTTTAATTTTAATTTTAATTTTAATTTTAATTTTAATTTTAATTTTAATTTTAATTTTAATTTTAATTTTAATTTTAATTTTAATTTTAATTTTAATTTTAATTTTAATTTTAATTTTAATTTTAATTTTAATTTTAATTTTAATTTTAATTTTAATTTTAATTTTAATTTTAATTTTAATTTTAATTTTAATTTTAATTTTAATTTTAATTTTAATTTTAATTTTAATTTTAATTTTAATTTTAATTTTAATTTTAATTTTAATTTTAATTTTAATTTTAATTTTAATTTTAATTTTAATTTTAATTTTAATTTTAATTTTAATTTTAATTTTAATTTTAATTTTAATTTTAATTTTAATTTTAATTTTAATTTTAATTTTAATTTTAATTTTAATTTTAATTTTAATTTTAATTTTAATTTTAATTTTAATTTTAATTTTAATTTTAATTTTAATTTTAATTTTAATTTTAATTTTAATTTTAATTTTAATTTTAATTTTAATTTTAATTTTAATTTTAATTTTAATTTTAATTTTAATTTTAATTTTAATTTTAATTTTAATTTTAATTTTAATTTTAATTTTAATTTTAATTTTAATTTTAATTTTAATTTTAATTTTAATTTTAATTTTAATTTTAATTTTAATTTTAATTTTAATTTTAATTTTAATTTTAATTTTAATTTTAATTTTAATTTTAATTTTAATTTTAATTTTAATTTTAATTTTAATTTTAATTTTAATTTTAATTTTAATTTTAATTTTAATTTTAATTTTAATTTTAATTTTAATTTTAATTTTAATTTTAATTTTAATTTTAATTTTAATTTTAATTTTAATTTTAATTTTAATTTTAATTTTAATTTTAATTTTAATTTTAATTTTAATTTTAATTTTAATTTTAATTTTAATTTTAATTTTAATTTTAATTTTAATTTTAATTTTAATTTTAATTTTAATTTTAATTTTAATTTTAATTTTAATTTTAATTTTAATTTTAATTTTAATTTTAATTTTAATTTTAATTTTAATTTTAATTTTAATTTTAATTTTAATTTTAATTTTAATTTTAATTTTAATTTTAATTTTAATTTTAATTTTAATTTTAATTTTAATTTTAATTTTAATTTTAATTTTAATTTTAATTTTAATTTTAATTTTACTTTTAGTTTTAATTTTAATTTTAATTTTAATTTTAATTTTAATTTTAATTTTAATTTTAATTTTAATTTTAATTTTAATTTTAATTTTAATTTTAATTTTAATTTTAATTTTAATTTTAATTTTAATTTTAATTTTAATTTTATTTTGAATTTCGATAAATGTTTGCAATTAATTTTGTTACGTATACGCAGTGTCTTCTGCACTACAGTTACCCTAATGTACCACAATGTGTGTTTGTATGCTTTTCCCAGCGCAACTTCACTACAAAGCATATTCAATTTATTATCCTGTCTCTTTGGGAGTACTTGGCGCCTTTCGCTGACAGTTGTTGGCGTTGCGTGACAGTTGTAGGGCAAGTCCTTGCATGTACGAGTATATGGGTGTGCATGTAGCGCGTGACAAAAACAGGCGTACAATAGCTCACACCATCTTATACATACGTAAATATGTATGTTGCAGCGCTTGGTGTTGCCGCAGAGTCTATTGCTGTTTTATATTTTCAAAATCATCAAGCAGGAAACATCACAAGGAAGTGTGTAGAAAGGCTTGAATAAATGAATGCATTTGTTCTCAAGTTTTATCTGCGTATAGAATCTCCAACAACATTTTATTGTGTGCGAGTGTGCGTGTGTATGTGTCAATTCCTTTTCATTCTTCTTAGATTTCGAATGCATTTAGGTTAATTAAATTGAAATTTCAAAGCATGCATTGATTGGCAGAGAAAAAAAAAGCAAAACAAAAAATGCATGCTAAAAATACTCTCTGGTGAGACAATGATATAACTTATCAGCGCTTGTTAATCTCAAGGAAAGGCATTGTAAAATAAAAAAAATTACACTTTGAATGTCAATTGTAAAGGGAAAAGGCTTGCGAAGAAAGAACAAATAAAAATAATTAATTTAAAATATATCTTATTTTTTTCATTAAATTATTTTTAAATGTTTAAATTGCATATAGGGATAATCTTTCATTGTATACATATGCTTATTTCTTTCCAATTTAACTACTTTGCCGCATAGGCAATTTTAAAATGTTTTTATTCTTTTTTATGAAACAAAAGGAATGGCTTAAATATCGGCTTGCAAAGAGAAAAATATTTCTTTTGCTTGAGATATCGCATTTAACAATGGAAATATTATACTGAGCGTCTTACACCTTTTCTGGCGGTAATTCCTTAAGATGTAAAAGCGCAATTGTTGGCTTCTCGTTATTTTCCGTCACACGTGCCGGTAAAAATACAGAAGCATATATACAAGTGGATCTGTGTGTACCACATATAAGCTTTCATTTGCGGTTTGTTATTTACCATTCCCTCTTGTCACTCAAATTTCTGACTTGCTCATTTTAAAAAGTCATACATTTAATACTACAGTATATAATATATGTACATGTATGTAAAGTAGCATATACATATAACTTCATGAATATACACACGTATACATATACTAGTATATAGATATTGTGTACATACCAGTGGTAGTTGCTTAAGTAAATCGCTCTCATTACTTTTCTTCCAGCTTAACCACATTACCGCTAATTACTCATTTACTTTTATTGTTGCCACAAGTTGTTGTGACAACAAACTACTTAAAATAACAACAATACTGATGATGACAACTTGTTACTGCTGATTGTTGTGGGTGATTTCAAATTTATTTTTATGTTTTTTCTTAGCTTTCTGTATTTGTGTAAAAGAATATACATGTTTCTTGGCAATTGCATTCTTAAGAAGTTATGAGCGCTCTAAGTGCATTTGTTACATTATTTTAAGTCGTTACTTAACGCAAACTTATTAGTGGTTGTTAATACGTATTCCAGAGAAAATGGTATTTTTTGATTTGAACTAGGAAGAGGCATATATGTTTTTTTAATTATATCATTTTATTTAATTTAATTTTATTTAATTAATTTAATTTTATTTTGTTTAATTTAATTTAATTCTATTTAAATTTATTTTATTTTATTTTTTTTATTGAATTTCGTCTTATCTTATCTAATTTATATATATTTTATTTTTTTTTAACTTCATATCAATTTGTTTTATTTTTTATAAAATTCTAAATTATTTTAATTAATTATTTTAATTTATTTTATTTTTTTATTTTATTTTATTTTATATTATTCAATTTTTTTATTTTAATTTTATTTAATTTAATTTAATATAATATAATATTAATTAATTTAGAATAATTTAATTTAATTTAGATTAATTCAATTTAATTTAACTTAAGTGATTTAATTTAAATTAATTTAATTTTATTTAATTTAATGTATTTAATTTTAATTTAATTTAATTTAATATAAATTTAATTTAATATAAATTTAATTTAATATAATTTAAGTTAATAGAAGTTTAATTTAATTTAATTTAAAATAATTTAATTTCATTTAATTAACTTAATATTGTTTAATTTAATTTAATTTAATTTTTTTTATTTTATTTACTTTAATTTAATTTAATTTAATTTTTATTTTATTGTATTTTATTGCCTTTTATTTTTTTTTGTTTTGCTTTATTGTTTAATTTTATTTTATTTTGTTTTATTTTATTTTATTTTATTTTATGTTATTTTATTTTGTTTTATTTTTTTTTGTTTTGTTCTATTTAATTTATTTTAATTTAGTTAATTGAATTTAATTTAATTTAATTTTATCTAATTTATTTTTATTTAGTTTAATTTTTCTTATTTGATATTTAATTTTTTTATTTTTTCGGTTTCATTTATTTATGTTTTTATTCTTAATTGTATTTTTAGTTTAGTTGTTTTTATTTAATTCAATTTAATTTAATTTATTTTAATATAATTTCATTTCATTAGTGTAATATTTTATTTTGATTTTATTTAATTTATTTAGTTTTATTGTTTTTTATTTAATATTTTGGTTTTAAATTTTTTATAGGAAAAACATTTATTTTTACAGGAAACAAATGTTTAATTTAAAATTTACTTACTTTACTTAAAGTAAATCTGTTTTTAAAGTATTTGCTGTTGGTCAGAGCGTATGAGTAACTATTTCTACGAATTTTTGTCAAGTTTGTGGACAGAGAATTGTTATAATGTAAAAAAAAATATTCACAAGGAAAAATATTTTTTAAAAATAATTTTTATACATTTTATTGGAAATATTTACATGGAAAACTTTTGAAAATAATTTTCAATATTGGGTTTTATTGTGGCATTTACGTTGGTTGTTGACCGCTTCAGCTAGCATTACAATTAATACAATCGAAATAAAATCTTTTTACGGAAATCAATTATTTGCCATAAAAAGAGAATTTACTAATCCCAGAACTGAAAATGACCAATTGAAGTTTCACCGCAAATATGTAAATATTTCAAACTTTATTCTAATTCCTTAAGTGAGTATTATTTTATTTACGAATTTCAATATTTGTTGAAAAGATTAAAATATGAATTTATATTTGCAAAGTTTCTTTACTGAGAATTCTTTAATTAAAATATGTTTCTTTTAAGCACACAAGCGTACATAGCTGTATGTGGACATGTAAGTAAATGCAACTATTTAAGTTAAATTTAAAGTTTTGCAAACTTTAGTATATGCAAAAAAGAAATATTTCTAGTTTGTCTACAATTTGTAGGAAAAAAAACTTACTTATATTGTATTATATACATAACTGCTTGCTCACAAGCTTAACTAAATAAAGAATGAGGAAAAAAGTTTTGCGGTTTTTGTCATAACTGCAACTACCTCGACAAGTTATGCATATGAATTCATAACTTTGGGATTGCTTTAAATTTCTCACGTTGACAACTGAACTAAAGGTGTCAGCTTCATGAGCGAACATATGTATGTAGTTGTTTATGTAGATATTTATGTATGCATGTATATACAATATAAGCGGATTTTTCAAATCTAAAGCTTGCAAGTAATGGATGGTTCAAGAGAAATTTACTTTTAGGTCAGTCAGAGAGACGAGGTACTTACTAGCTTATTTTTTTAAAAAATATTTGATATTTAAATTAAATTCCAACTAAATTAATAGCAACAAATTAATATTAAAACAAAAAAAAATAAAAATTTAATTAATGTTCTGTAAATTTTTAGTAATTAAATAAAACCCGAATGAATTAAAAGTAATTAACTTTAATTGAAATAGTGTAGTACTAAAGGAAAGTAATTATAATTAAATTAAGAGCAATAAAAATTTAATTATTTTATATAAAATTTATTTTTAACAAAAAAAAAATTAATAAAGGGTGGTTAAATTGTAAGGGCCGATGTTGAATGTGAACCACACCTAAACGCCAAGTTTTTTTCCGAATTTAATTTGACATTTCTCTATTTCAGACTTACTCAATTTGAACCATGGAGAGATACACAATCCAACAACGTGTTAAAGTTATACAGACTTATTATGAAAATTTTCGAAGAAAATCATCTTCAGTGATGAGGCACATTTTCACCTCAGTGGATTCGTCAATAAACAGAATTGCCGCATTTGGGCGAATGAGAATCCAAGAGTGATTGTCGAAAAACCAATGCACCCACAAAGAGTGACTGTTTGGTGCGGTTTATGGGCTGGCGGCATCATCGGGCCGTATTTTTTCCAAAATGAGGCCGGTCAGGCAGTTACTGTGAATGGTGTTCGCTATCGTGAGATAATAACGAATTTTTTATGGCCACAATTGGAAGATATGGATGTGGACGATATGTGGTTTCAGCAGGACGGTGCCACTTGCCACACAACTAACGAAACAATGGCTCTTTTGCGCAACAAATTCAATGGCCGTGTTATCTCACGTAATGGCGATGTCAATTGGCCCCCAAGATCATGTGATTTGACACCGTTGGACTTTTTTCTCTGGGGTTATTTGAAAGAAAAGGTGTACGTCGATAAGCCAGCAACAATTCAAGAGCTAAAGGATTAGATAATTCGGCACATTAACGGCATAGAAACTCCATTATGCCTCAGCGTCATCGAAAATTTGGACCATCGTATGGAGGTGTGCCGCCGAGGTCGCGGCGCTCATTTTGCCGATATTTTGCTACATACATAATTGAGTAATACCAATATATCATAATAAAATAAAATTTCAATAATTTCCTAAATAGTTTGTGTTTCATTCAAAATCAACATCGGCCCTTGAAAATTTAACCACCCTTTATAATTAAAGGAAATTAATATAACTTAAAAACCAATTATTTTAAAGGAAATTTATATCAACTAAAATCTAGTCAAATCGTTAGAAATTAATTAATGTTAAATAAAATTAATTAATATTAATTAAATTCCAATAAAAAAAAGAAATTAAAATTAATTACATTACAATAAAATGTAAAGTAATTACTACAAATTAATATGCAAATAAATTCAAATAAATTCATTAATTATTATTAATTAAAATCCAATTGAATTAAATGAATCTAAAAAATATATAAAAATAAAATTCCAATAAATTTAAAAAAATATTAATTAATATTAATTAAAATATAATAAAATTAAAAAAAAATAATATTAATTAAAATTCATCTTAATTTAAATTTAGACTTTAATTAACTAATGCTAATTTAAATCCACTGAAGTAAAATTAATTTAAATCCAACTAAATTAAAAGCAACAAATTAAACTAAAAATCAATTCAGCTAAAAAGATAAACTTAATTTTAATCTAATTAAATAAAAAAATGAATTTAATCAATTATTAAATATAAAATTAAATAATAATTAATATTCTTTCATCAAAATCCATTTTAAGTAAAAAATTAAAATACCTATTAAATAAGATGCGAATAAATTCAAAGTAATTCATTTTAATTGAAATCGTATTGTTTTACAGAAAGTAATTATAATACTAGATAAAATTAATTAAAATTAATTAACAGCAATTAATATTAATTAATATAAAATTTTAGTTAAAGGGTCTAATTGGATTTTAATTAATATTAATTAATATTTATTAAAAATTTTCATATTAATTTAGACATTTCTTTGAATTTAATTGCAATTAATTAATATTAATTACTTATGAATTATTAATTAATTTGCAAATAAATTAAAAGGTATGAATTAATTAATATACAAATTTATTAATTAATATTAATTAAAATCCAATTAGACCATTTTACTTAAATTAATTAAATTTCAATAAAATTAATATAAATTAATTAGTATTAATTAAATTACAGTAAAATTCAGATAAATTAAAATTTATTAAATTGCATTTAAATTTAAAGACGCTAAAATTAATTAAAATCCAATTAACTTAAAATGAAATAAATCAAGTAAATTCCAATAAAATTTTAAAAAATAATATTAATTAAAATCCAATTAAATTAAAAGGAATTAAAATCAATTAAATTCCAATAAAACATATAAGAATTTATTTTAATTAAAGTAAAAATATATGAGCATCAAAAAAATTGTAGGTGATTAAAATCAAATTTCTACTTGGTATTTTTAATTTTAATATGAACTATCCTATATTTCCAGCCTGCCAGCCTGTCCCTGGAGGCGCTCCAACTTTGAATGAATGTATAAAATGCTACAGAACGAAGAGCTCTTCCGCAAAACTTTTGACTTCCTTCAGGCAAACCAAGCACGAACATGCACATCTCGACAACAACAACAACAACAATAATAAGTACACTGGCAAGAGTAGCAACAACCACAATACAATAAAACAAAATGCATTGGCATAAATCTCGGTAGGCACGCAAGCAAGCAACCAAGGAAGTAAGCAGGCATGTAAATGTGCACACTTGAATACCTCGATGATATGTGTTTAGGAGTTGTTGCACAAAACTCCAACACACATACAAAGTCCTTATGCAGGGTTGCTTGCATTATACGTGTATGTGTGTGTGGTGTAGCATAGCACAAGCCAGTGGCAAGTGTAAAGAATTACTGCGGCAGACGAGCGGAAAATATGTAAAGCATTCCTTTTTTCTTTTTAATAGTCAAATATAGAGGGATGTATGTATGTGTGTGCGCATTTGCATTTACAGGTGTTCGCTTACTGCTGCAATTTATAGTTTTTAAACTAAATAATTTATTTCTGTTTTTTGTTTTTTTTTTTTTTGTTGAATTTTGAATGCTAACAATTTCTATTGGCTAAGCGTGAAAATGTGCGTTTCACATAAATTACTTCTTAAATTTGAAATTTATTACATGAGAGAAAGGTCACGAGTTGCAGACAGTTAGAGTTGTTATGTGAAAATACAAAATTACTCGTACATGCGAGAATTTGAATTTATCAAAACCTGGTTAATTTAGTTGCATGTAAATTTTTGTCACATTTGCAAAGAAAACTTTTACAATTCATTGCACACGTTTGAGCTTACTGGCACACAAAGGGTATTGCTTTACTAAAGCTAGATATCTCCAGCAGTTTCTTTAAATCAAACGCCATTAGATGCAATCCAACTTAGATAAAAAAAGAAAAATAAAAATTATGCTTTAAAAGACGCGCATATATAATTCATAAGCACACGTGCACATCACAATCTCCATCTATGTATGATCGACGCAGCTACAAATATAGTAAATATGCAACTACTTTCCACACAACAGCAGACATTGTAAGAGTTGAGCTGAATGCAAAATAGAGCGACCACCAAGAGTAAACACTCATTGGTAAACAGAGAAATGTAAAGTAAAGTGAAAAGAAGCAACGTTATTGTAAGCTACAAAGGTTAATCACCTCCTTGGGGCATTAGGCGCGAAAGCACATTGACATGTCTATGTCATTGTGACGTTGCTACGTTGTCTGTAGGAGCACAAGTATGTATGTATTAGGGTTAGTAGCCATGCAATATTAAACACTTTGACTTACTTTCTCAATGCTGCATTAAAACTTTGACTGTCTTTAAAATAGTAAAGTAATATTAGAAAGAAAAACTTTAAAAAATTAGTAGTGATTTTAAAATTTAAATATTTTAGGTAAAAAACTATTATTTTTTTTATACACACATACTTATTTGATATAAGATAAAGAAAAAATAATAATATACATTAATGTGGTGTGCGTCTATGATAGAACATGAAAATAAGCCTAAATGTAGGCAACGTAATGTATAGAAAGTTGTTGTTTCGCTACATGTGATTAAATTGGTAAACAAAATATTTAGGTTAAGTGTTAGTATTTTTATATAAATGCACTGGAAAAATTTATAAATAAACTGAATTTAAAAATTTGGTAACAAAAATCAAAATTTTTCAAAATAATGAAATAAATATTTTGATAATGAAAAAAGCTCATAATATTAATAACATTATTTTTAATAAAATATTTGATAATATTTTGTAAATATGGTAATTCGAGAGAGCACAATTATGTAAAATACTTTGGGGCGAAAATTGTAAATTCGTGCTAAGATAACTTCAATAACAAAGCTTAGAACTAGTATAATTTTTCAGAGTTTTTCAAAGACTTTTCGGGTATCTTTTTTAATGGAATTGAGTTTTTCTGCTATGACGTAGGTTGACGTATAATTTTGATAGTTTGTTGGTATTTGGTAGGTCGTCAGACAGAAAGTATCTGGCAAATGAAACATCAAAAATCTGACTTTTATACTGTAACATATTTTAAGTGTTTCTTATGCACCACTGTTAGCTATTTCCTGGCAATGTTTTTGTTTTTGTTTGAAATGAAGCTTACTTTTGGTTGAATGGGTACGTTAATAAGCAAAATTCTCGTGATCCAAAAGCCATTTTTGAGACGCTGTTATATCCTCAGGAAGCCATTAAAACGTGTGCTCTATGGGCAAAGAGAATCACTGATTCATATATCTTCAAAATTTAAAAAAAAAAAATTTTTATTTATTTTTCTATTAAATCTGACTTATTTTCTTGTGTTTGCTTAACTTTTCATTGTATATTTACAATTTATATTTATTTTAGTTTCTCCTCATTTTTTCACAACCGTTGACATTATTTTACATTGTTGTTTGGTAATTAAACATACATATATGCAATATTTGCATGTTATTCTGCATTCTCGCAAACTTGACTTCCCCGCGTTATTAATTCCGTACTATTTATGTATAAAACTTTTTATCACCATTGTTAACTATAGAAAAAAGTAATCACGCCTGCAATTACCGCCCATACACAATGTCACTATTTGCTTGGCAAACTCATTTGGTTGACTCATATGTTCAGTAAGTTGGCGCGATGCCTCGAAGTCAACCATAAATGACGGAATGATAAGCAGAAAAAACTGTAAAATAGTAAAAAAAGTGACTGCACAATTCGCATAAATTCAGAAAGACATAAAAACCAACTGAAAAACTTGTATAATTTGCATATGCGCATGTGTTTGTTACGGGGTTCGTATAATTGTATGAATATGTGTGCTTTATTCCTTTTTAATGAGTCTCTGAACTGGTAGAAGTGAGTCTGTGGATGTGTGTGTGTGTGTTTGCGTACAAGTGAAGAGTAAGCAATGAATTGGCATTTTGCCAGTGGCAAGTGGAATTGCAGCCAATCCACAACACATGAACATATACAGCCACGTATATTGCTGATTGTTAGCCAATTTCATTTTGTTCTTTGCTCGACTTGTTTGTTGCAGCTGTTATCAGACATAGACTTGACAATGAACTCTAACAAAAATATTTTGTAATTTTCCTCACACTATTTATTATCACTGTTGTTTTAGTTAATAGGTAATTTGGTATGGTAATATCTGCTTCTACTCTATTTAAATCATAAATCAGGCAGAAAATTGGCAAAACTGTAAATGAAAGATATCTGAGAGAAAAGTTAACGCAAGGAAGGAAAAGAACGGAAATAAAATAAAATAAAAGATATTAAACAAATTAAAATAAATTAAAATAAAATAAAAATAAAACAAATAAAATGATGTAAAACATATAAAATAAAATAAAACACATTAAAATAAAAAAATATAACAAAATAATATAAAGTAAAATAAAATAAAATAAAATAAAATAAAATAAAATAAAATAAAATAAAATAAAATAAAATAAAATAAAATAAAATAAAATAAAATAAAATAAAATAAAATAAAATAAAATAAAATAAAATAAAATAAAATAAAATAAAATAAAATAAAATAAAATAAAATAAAATAAAATAAAATAAAATAAAATAAAATAAAATAAAATAAAATAAAATAAAAT
>JAWMAG010000001.1:10555000-10567500 GCA_037013455.1 Ceratitis rosa | reverse complement strand
CAAAGAACGAGAATTTCATTATGAGCCACTTGAATTGCAGTATTCGATCTCATAACCTTAGCTGTGTCAGTATTTGTGACACTAACATAGTCGAAATGTGACAGGTAGACGGTATGAATGCTCACACAAATATTAAAAGAAATCACATGAAAACATAGTTAATGTAAATATATTTTAGAATAAATGTTAGGGTACATAAGTGAGATGTTGGACGATAGAAAAAACGAAAGAAAGAGAAATATTGAAAAAGTAATGTGTAAAAAATGCAACTGTTCAAAGAAATGCCACATAAAAGTTGCTCAGCAACTCAGTCAGCGAAATTAAGTCGACGGAAGTTTGCTATAAAAGTTTGGCAGCTAACAGTTTACGTACAAATGGAGATCATTTTAAAAGGTATAATAGCTGGAATTGACTGCAGAAGTAACGGCAAATGCAAGAGATGAATGCCAGGTGAAAAGTGTGTTTAAGACAGTGAAAGAAGCTGGTGAAAAATAGCTGAAAGAAGAATGCAGACAGGCGTGAAGGGAAATGTCTTGTAAAAGAAAGGTAAAAAAATGATAAAAAAGAGTGTAAAAATTTTAAAATATTTAATTGAAAAATTGAGTGGTCTAAAAAATATTTTATTGTTGCTGATACTCATTTTCAGTTTCTTATGTTTTATCATGAAATACTCCCAAGCGTTCAACATTTGTCGTGGAATGCGCCTTGTGAATTTACGCAGAAGTCTAAAATATGCACAAACGAATAGCATTTTGTGCTTGAGCTGCCACCAACTGTCTGCTGACTTTGTAAAGAACACGGAAATATACATGAGAACATTTGTTTGAATGAGCTTGAATACATACATACATACATACATACTATTATATAAGGGTACTTAAAAAAGTATGTATACAAATTTTAGAACTTTTTAAATTTTTTTAGAGAGGAACTGAAACTCTGAATTCATTGGTTTCTAAATTAATTGTGTTCGATTCTGAAATCAAATAAAAAATATAATATTTAATTATGCAGCTTATTTTTGGCTTATGTCACCACTTAGTAGTATGTAGATCGTTAAAACTTTGATTATATTGGCTTATTTTAAGAATGTAATTTTAAAAAAGTTGGCAACTCTGATTTTAAAACTTTTTTGGTTTTAAATTTATGAAAAAGTAATTCTTTAGTATAGGTCAAAATTTGCAAAATTTGTTTTTTAATAAAATTTAATTATAAAATAAATGGCAACCCTTATTTTAATAATTCCAATTTGAAAAAGTTGGTAATTGAAATTTTGCTTGCTTTAAAATGAATAAAAATAATCTTTTGTATTAATCAAACCAATTTTTTTTTATCAAATTTCATATAAGAAATAGGTGGCAACCCTATCTCTAAGCTCCTTAGTTTCAATCAAAATTAAATGTTGAATAAATTTTAAGCATCGTGAAAATGTCTCAAAATACGACTTTATTTGATATATTTAAAGATTTAAATAGCTGGCAACCCTAACCACGTATAAGACTTGATAAATTTTAAATTTTTTTAATCCAAACCTACCCATTTTATAATTCGCGCAATTTATCTCAATTTATTAATTAAATATGTGACACCCCTACTCGCAGTAAAATCTTGAAACTGATGTTTTTCACATATATTTCGCTCGATTAACAGAATTTTGAATATAAATGCAAATGTTAGCAAGCTAAAAATATTAAATAGATGGCAACTACAGCAATTAGTGTTTTATCATTAGTTTCGGATCACCCTAGTAGTTATATATGATCATATAACCAAGGCTCGCAGCAATAAACTGAAATCAAACTTGCTGCGATGACTCTACGATTGAGTTAAAAAAAAAACGCACATAAATGCAAAAACATATATAAGAGTATGTATATTCATGCATGCAGCGCGGTAAGGAAATGCTATGTAGAATATTTGTGCTAAAATAACAGTCGTTGCTGGCACATCCTCCTCCTTTGCTACGCAGGAATGAATTCACTTAAAAAGATTCCAACAGCGACACATTTTTTTTTTACCAATCAAGCAGTTTCAGTTCTCCAGCTCACCAGCTCTTCGCTTCCCACTTGTTCCTTTTTCCCCGGAAAGCGCGCATGCTATTGAACAAATAGAAAGACGTTCGCTTATAGAATGAATATGAATTTTGTTAGGCTGTCACTGCGGGTGCCGGATTATGCTGCCAAAGCGGATCTTTTTTTTTACAAATATTCATATACCATATACGTGCATACATACTATGTATGTATGTACATACGTGTATGTGTTTGCATGTGTGCAGTGAGGGCGATAAAGTTAGCATAGCGTATTGCATACAAATCATATTCTTTGGTGGTTTACAAAGCGTAGACTAACCGCTGCGATTGCGCATTTTAGTTGTCATTTTTTCTCGAATTCTTCCAATAGTAACTTTCAATAATGTTACTCATACGCCATGTTGCACATTTAAGTGCATACGAGTATAAGCGTGGATGCATTGATGTATGCATTCACCTACGAAGTTTTATGCATATGTTATTCTATTGATGTATGTAAATATTCAGTTATTTTGAAGTATTAAAGTATTATAATGTTTGAAAAGTAAGTCAAATGGAATTTCTATTATTGAAATTGATAACAGCGATTGGCAGTAGTGTGTAGGGAGGAGGGTTTTTTCGTTCGCGGAATCGGGATAAGGGGTGGACATAAAAAAAAAAACAAAATATATTTCCTTTTCAATATGTTCACCTGCAAGATGGATACCGTATATATATATTTTCGGGAGATCTCTTCTTCCAATTCGTGTGTGATTTCCCTTAAAATCTAAGCAAAAGACTACTTTCATACCGAATTTTAAGTAAATCGAAGTATAAATACGATTTTTTCGAATAAATCAGTCTCGGGATTATTTCCAGGTAGGAAAAGCCAATGAAGGCCGATTCTCATACCTATCTGAAATATACAAATAATTTAATAAAAGTCAGTTCAGCTATCTGGAAGGAGTACGAACTTCCTCCGCGTGTGATTTCAAGATGGTATGAAAAAGAATTAAAAATCTTTCACATATTTAACTAGGAAAAGAGACAAGGAGCCATCAATGATCCAGCTATTAATCGATTCAGATCCACTTCCCAGGAAAAAAATATTCGCGACACTTATTTAAAATAAAATCTATCTGCATTCCAAATTTCATGTAAACCCAATCTTAACAACTGTTTATTCGAACAGATCGACCACAGTTCAACTTTCCGAAAAAAATTAATCACCGCATCAATAGAGACCTTAAGCTAACACTCTACCAAATTTTATGTAAATCAAACGATAAATAAACACACCTAGAATAGATTGGTCCTAGTTTAATTCTCGGAAAAAAGGTGTTTGAAAACAACTCAGGCAAAGAACTACCTATGCAAAAAATTTTATGAAAATGGAACGATTTCAAAATAAATTAGATTTTTTCGAATAGATCAGTCTCAGGTCCATAACTCAGAAAATCTTTTCCTCTCTAATTTTCAGATATATACGAACAACGATTCGTGGTGTGAGTTAACCCGTCAGCCAGTCAGTCAGAAAAAATTATTAATTTAGATTTTACTACACGAAATCCGGAATGAAAATAGAAAAATTACTATTTTTTCCTTTTTTTTATTCTCAAAATATATGATAAGTTTTAACCGCATTTTTAATTCAAATTTATTTTATTATTCTGAAGTATTGCAAGAAAAAGTCTCAGGACTTTACCATTAAAGCTTTGAAGTATTTTACCCATTTACGGTTAAAGGATTAGTTCTCTCAATTGATCAATGGGACATCTGCAGTATAACTCACTTTATGAAATTATAGAAAATTGTGTTACACTTTAAAACAAATATATATAAACTATATTGAATATACTCACTACTCAAGCAAATTGTTGGTATAAATTGCAGCATTGAAAATTCAACTGCCAACATTTGACGCGGCACTGTTTATGACGTTGAGATGCAAAAGTAAAAAATAATTTTATTATAGAAATGTAACTGTTTAAGTTCACTATTCGTCTCTGTCCAATTTCTATATGGAAATGTACTTCAACACATACTTAAAAATTCTGCGTCAGCATTTGCCACTGTAAATACGTATATTCTTGTGTTTAATTCCAGTATTTTCTTATAATCTTTCAGCATCATTTGGCTTGAGATACTCAAAGGCTTTGCCAGTTGCACAGGCACTGCAATTGCAGTTCACACTCGACACGACACCGTTAAGTGACCGACAAATAATTGTGCGCTGCTCGACAAATACTTAACAGTGTCTTGCTAGTTTTAAGCAGCGCCAGAAGCTTTGCGATAAGTAGATTGGACAAGTGCCACTGCCATATTGTTATAAGAAAAAAAAAGATTAAAAATGAGTCCTTTTTTTCAAAGCTAAAAGTAGGAAATCAACAAGTGTTGAAAGCGGTTTATTTGAAAAAAATTAGAAAAATGGAAAAAGCAAGTAAATTTGTTTTAAATATTACATATGTATATTAATATGTGACAAAGTAAAATTTAATATATTTGAATAAAATTTAATAAATTTCTTGGCATAACAACTTCAGTATTTAAAACTAGTTTGAGAATTATTTAATTTATTTTAATTAAAAGTAGAGAAAGGCCCGATAAACACTGAAATAAAGAGAAACAAAAGATTCAAATATGCATATTTCCTCGTATATACACTTTTCAACTGTCTATTAACACGTGTTTCTAATAAGCAGCACAAAGATTGAAACATCTTTTTGTTTTTTGTTTTTGCACAAACCTTTCAATGTCATTGTCAAAGTCTTAATTTGGCCCTAAAAGCTCCTCTACACCTTCCCTACTCCGCTCGGCACAAAAGCCTTAATGAATGTCAGAATAGTTGGTTGGCAAAAAGGAAACATGAAAATTCCAAATAAATGTATGTATGTAAGTTTAAGTGTGCTATTTGAGTGCTCTTTTTAATTAAAAAATTCCTTTTCACATTTGAAGCGATATATGTAGGTATGGTATGTATGTATGAGTGCAAACAAACTCTCTTCCCTTCTCACACTTGGCCACTAATTTTGGGCTTTGTTTTGAATTTTTCTAGGCAATAAACATTTTTAGGTAGACACAAGTTATGTAGGTATTTGTGCAGATACATACATATATTGAAGGGAAATATAAATTTAAGACAAAGAGAAAATGAAGTTTGATTAATTTTCAAAGAGCATAATTAAAATAAGCAGCTATGCTTTGGGAAATTCATTGCCATGGTTACGACAGCATTAATTACTTAAAGGAATAGAATAATTGTAATAATTGACAGTAGGAGTTCAAATTAAATTTTTGTAATCCTTTACAAAGACCGTTTAGCAAGAATTTTGCATTTTCTGCCATAAACCAAAAAAAAAAAAAAAAAAAAAATAATAATAATATTATAATAAGAAGAGAGATCAAGCAGGCATTTTGATGATTATTTATTCCTCTTCTTTACTGGCCAAGACACCGAAAAAAATTAATCACCGCATCAATAGAGACCTTAAGCTACCACTATACCAAATTTTATGTAAATCAAACGATAAATAAACACTCTTAGAATAGAATGGGCCAAGTTTAATACTCGGAAAATAGGTGTTTAATGTCAGGCAAGATTTGTACAAAAATTCCTGAAAATCGAACGGTTTCAAAATAAATTAGATTTTTTCGAATATATCGGTCTCAGGTCCGTATTTGAATAGCTCGGCCGGTAATCCATCGGTGGGTTGTTTTTTGAGCGGGCGATGATTTGAGCTTCTTCATAGTTGAGTAATGAAACATCTGTTCTATGATGTTTGATTGTGTAATCGGGTTCGTCATGTCCTGGTGACCCGTTTTGCTGCAATTCAGCAGGCTGGAGAGGTGTTCGCTCTATAACTTAAACATTCTCTTCTCATATCTGTAGCCAGATTGCTCCAAGAGTGTGCTCCGGTCTTGAAATCTTCTGTAAGTTGCGCATCTCTTCGCAGGATTTTCAACCATTATCCTTTTTTGTATGAGATAGACACGTGCGTCTTGCTTCCCTCTTCAACTATCGGTATCTACCCTACCTCAGCCTGTTTTCTCTCAACTCCGGCACGGCAATCCTCAACATACCAGCTGTTTTTTTGGCCTTTATGAAAATCAACAAAGCTGTACGTAGGGAGTTTGATATGTTGTCTCAAACTGCACAAGCTTCTCATAAGTGCAGGCTCTCAGATAAAAGTCCTTAATATCATTGTAGGTGTTTTAGTCAAAAGTGTGGTCTGTCCTCCTTGGCGTTCTTGAGTTTTTATTTGGAGCTAGTTTCTACGTGGCGGGTCCAAAACCCAGCACAGAATTTCTCTAGGGGAGTAGGTTTAAATTTTTGCACACTTTTTTCTAATGAGTATTTTGCTTCAAAACCGATGCCTGCCGGCAGCCGCCCCTCTGTTGGACAGCCGCTGCAATAAGACTTTAGTGAAGCCTTAAACCGTATACGTGGAGGTGGTTCCACTGAAGCTTCCCTTCTTTTAGTCGTACCTAAGGCTCCACACGGGTTGGCTACCGCATCTTGCTCACGTTATGAAAAAATCTTTCTCTAAAAATTCACTGGCATTGAATGCTTGCAAAACTAAAACAAATATATTTTAGATTCTCAAATTCATAAAAATAAATAAAAAATCAGCAAAAATTGCATTTTTATTGCATATTTTCGTGCTCCTTTTATCATTTCATTCCCTCAAGGCGCAACCTCCAGTGTACACTGGATTTTTAATTAACTCGCTGCATCAAAGAATTGGCTCATTAAATTTTAACACGAACAAAAAAGGTGTTTATTAATTTTAATGATTGCAACTGAGCTATCATTTAATAAACGTAAACACATACATACACATTTGCCTACAACACACACGTTTATATACCTATACGCTGTAATACTTAACATACTTATATGTAATTTTCTCTATATTTACACATAAAAGTGCATGAGTCCTTTACAGACTCACTCAATTGCACACCATGAAATGTGTACATGTATGTGTGTATGTGTGTTTGCATGTAAATTTATGACCGCTACGCTTTCATTACATAATATGAAATATTTCATCCGCGCGCTACCTCACAACGCATTGAGCACTAAAGTAAGCAGAGATTTATGGGCTCTGCAATTATATTGGGGGTTCTTTTGATCGCTGGATTTTCGCTTGAAATTGGCGATATTTGTGTGGAAAGAAATAAAAAAAAATAAAAATAAATAAATAAAAATATTGTGAAGAAAAAACGAAAAAAACATGCTTTCCATCAATGATGCAACGACGTAAAATCAGGCATGTTTGTGTATGTGTATGTGTGCATTGTCTGCTTGAATGGTTGTTAATTTATAGGCGCAATTGGTACAGGTGAAATGATGCATTGCATGGTTGAGTGGATAAACATGCATATGGTACACGGTGTGTGGTGAGTTGGTTTGCAACATATTCGTATACATATATTTAAATTTATATACTTTTGCGAGTTCAGTATGTTTAAGATGAGCGGAAGGAATATGCATTTGCTGTGTTGAAAAGTGCCATGTTAAGGAGACTTATGGTCTTCATTTGTTTACATTTATTTTTACTTATTTTATTTTATATTTTCTTTTATAATATTTTTAATTTAAATTAATTTCCCCAATTAACTTTTATATATTAGTTTTTTATATATACTTAAAGTTAAGTTATTTTATTACATTTCATTGTGTTTTGTTTATTTTGCGTTTTTATTTCACTTCTTTTTATTTCACTCAGCTTTATTTTATTTAATATTCAAATAGCTTTACTTTTTTATTTATAGTTTCAAATTCTTTATTATTTTAATTAATTAATTTAAATTTATTTTTATTTTAGTTTATGTTTAATTAATTTTTTCCAATTAACTATATTACATTAATTTTAATTTTTTTATTTTAGTTTATATATTTATTTTATTTAACTGTTATTACTCCCAGTTTACTTTATTTAATATCAGTATTTTGAAGAGCTAAAACATTGCTCTTAATGGAATAAAGCAGTAGTTTATTAGTTATTAAAATTCTAAAACTTATTTTTAGGCTTAAATTAAGCAGATAAAAAAATAAATTTCGTTGATGTATAAAAAAAATTTATTTTTTTTAAAGATAATTTTATTATTTTATTTTATTTTAATTTAATTATATAACTTTCGTTTGTGTTTAATTTGATTAATTAAACTTTATTCTACTTTTATTTAAATTTTTTATTTATTTATTTTTTCTAAATCGAATTACTTAAGTTATGTTAATATATTTATTTAAATCAAATTTTTTATTTTAGTTTGATTTATCAACTTTTGTATTTTTTTGTTTGGCTTAATTTAAATATATTTAATTTAACTTTATTTTCCATCAATGTTTATTAATTTTCTTTCAATTAACTTGGATATATTTTACTAAATTGATTTATTTAGATTTGTTTTGCTTATATTTTATTTACTTCACCTTATTTAATATTTTTTTTATTTTTAAGTTTGCTTTATTTTATTTCATTTTTAGTTTTTTTCAGTTATTTTATTTGATTTCATTAATTTTACTTCATTTAATTTATTAATTTTAATTTTAATAAATATATTTTATTTTATTTGAATCTAATTTTCCTTTTATTTAACTTTACTTTTCTAAACTTCTTATTTCAGTTTTAATTTTATTTTATAATTTTTTTTTTTTTATTTTGTTTAGGTTTTCTTTTCTTGTATTTTATTTTATTTTCTGAATTTGAATGTACTGCAGTTTTTATATGTTAATTAATTTTTTTTATTTTATTATATCTGTTATATTACATGTTCATTTTCTTTAATTTTTCTTTTTCTTTAGTTTATCATTCTTTTATTTTTAAATAATTTAGTTTTGCTTAATATTAAATAATTTTATTCTAACTATATTAAGTTATTTAATTTTTTTCATTTATTAACGTTTACTAAAAAATTAATTTATATTATTTAGTTTTATTCGGCTTACTTTAAATTAAGTTCAATTCATTTATTTAAAGTTAGTATAAAATTTTATATTTTTTTATATTATTATTCTTCCTTTAATTAACTACTTTATTTCATAGTATTTAGGTTATTTTTTTTTATTTTAATTCAATTTAACTAAGTATTTAATTAATTTTATAAAAGTTTTAATTGTATTTTTATTTGGCGTTACTTTGTTTTACTGTACTTTACTGAATTTAAATTTAAATTTTTGTAATAAATTTTTATTTAATTCAAAATTATTTTGGTTTGGTTTAAATTTCATATTAGTATGTTTTATCTCACTTCGATTTATTTTACATTATTTTATTTAAGTTAATTTTTTATTATTATTTTTTATTTATTTAAAACTAAATTATTATTTTCATTTACTTTTATTTCTTTTGATCATTGCATTGCTCATTATTAGTCATTAATTTCATTTTCCTTATTTTATTTCATCCTCTTTTACATAGTTACGCATAAAACCTAAACTGTCCTTTATTTCATTATTTATTTATTGTAGCTACCGAAACTTTTAAATTATAATTAAGAAACACTGCTAAAGCGTTCATAAATATTAAAATAACTCAAATAGCGAAAGGATACTGAAGACAAAGTGCCTATGAAGTGCTGAAAGACTAAATAGAGTTAAGAAAATGTTGAAAATAAAACAAAGTTAAAAGTAATAAGTTTTTATGGAAAGTCTTTTGGGTTACTGCTTCAAAAATTGCATGACGAGCTATGAAATAAATATTTTTAACTTTTTTCTTAGTACAATACAAAAAGATCAAAGACAATATTAATTTTTTTTCTGTTTTTTTTTCAGAGCATAAAAAATGCAGCACATTCCTTTTAATGTATTTTATCTGCTGCTCTCATTACGATGTGCATGTGTATGTAGGTATTGTACAATATTTACAATCGTTTGCTGTATGCATATGAAATTTATGTTACGTATACGCCGTGGTACTGAAATGCGAAAATATTTAATATTGAAAATTATGGACATAGAGCAAATATTACAAATATTATAAATATTACACAACAATTGTTAAAAAAAAAATAATTTATTTATGTAAATTATTTTCTTTGTAAACAAACGACTTTGTGAAATATTCTTTGATTTTTTTTTATTGCAAAAGCACAGCAAACATTAAAAAAAATATGCGGAATTCAAACCAATTCCGATATCAAAAGTACTGAAGAAACTCAGAAAATAACAAACAGTTGCAAGTAGAAATTTACATTGCTTTGGCATAAAAACAAAACAGGAAATATTTTATTGTTAAGTTCCTTTATTTTCTTTGCTTAATTCCTTTACGCCCATTCCTTCATTCTTTATAAAATAAAATGGTGGCAAACAAAATTGATAGACAGACCAAGTTTCCGGCTTTTTTTTAGTGGCCAACAAAAGCTTTGACGCTACTGATGATGATCTCAATGCCGTGAGCGTTGCTTATAATAATAAAAAAAAACAAAGAAATGAACTTTTCAGCATAAAAACTATGACATGCATTTCAATGCGAGAGTGGTGGCATGGAATATTTTTTTGTTTTAAATAGGAAAATAATTGTTGGAGAGAAAACTTTTACGATTATAAAAAAATAAATAAATAAAAATTTAAGATTAAAGTACTAAAACTGGAATACAAATTAATAAAAAGAAAATAATTTTTAAGCAGAGTTGCCACTTAATATAAAGTTAATATATCTAACTTAATATTAAGTGTATTTTATTACTACATTTGTTAATATTTTTTTGAAAATATAGATAATTTATTAATTAAAATTTTACAATAAAGAGGGGAGTTTTTAATTTGGTTTTTAATCAGGAAGTTTTGGTAACAAAGCGAACTTGTTTGAGAATTCTTCTTGAGATATACATTTTACTTTTTGATATTGATCTTGTAAATTGCTTCGAATATATGGCAACCCTATTTATACATATACTAATGTGTTTGTAATACCTTGGAATAATAATTGCAATTCATAAAATATTTATGCTGATTTGTTGTAACTTTTCAACGTGTTGCCAACTCAACCATTTCCTACTGAGCTTTCTCTATAGCATAGAGCTTTAATTGTTTATCTACTTTGTTAAGGGGAAAAACAAGAGTCAGCGCGCGTTAAAGATTGGATAAACATAGTGCGCTTGTTCCCATGTAATTTTCCACTTTCATGAAAATAAAGGAATAATAAACAAAAAACAAAAAACAAAAAAAAAAAAAAATAAACGAAGACTTGTTAGTATTATGAATAAAACTTGGCTGCTGAGTAAATTAAACAAAAGCAAGAAACAGGAAGTTTGCGTTGACGGCTTGTTTCATTAAAAAACAAAATAAATTATATACATATATTTAATTGAAGCAGCATGACAGCTAAGCCTCACTGTATACCAGCTTTCGTCCGCAATCCACCAACGAACCAACCAACGATTCATGCCTCCCTTTAATTGTTGTGCCATTTCATTTTATTTGCTACATTCGTATATTCCATCATTCCGCTGTTGTTGTTTTCCTCACTTCCTCACTTGGGTTGTTGTATTTACGCGCGCGTACAACACTTAGTGGCTGTGCGTGCTTGAGTATATTGCATTGGCGTGAAATCTGACACTACTCATACACTCATTCACTTACACTCACTCGAAATGCTTGAATACTACAACTAGTGTAGTGTAGTAGTTGTAATGGAGTGTGTACTTCACTGTTAAAACTCTCTGCGTGGAAATTAGCAATCATCATATGAGAATATACATATATACCTACATATGTATATGCATAAATAAATAAATAAAGGGAAATAATTATGTGAGAGTTTGTGTATTTATTATATACATATATACATATATACATATACGTACTCATTTCTATTGTCTCGCCTGCGTTTGCTAATTATTGGCATATGCGTGCGTGACCTATCAGACTAATCTCATTACTGAAGTGACTCTGGAGGGTTAAGAAGTGAAGTTGCTTGGTGTCAGGTTTGAAGTGGTCCTAAGTAGCTATTTCATGGAGAGATAACTATGTAAGGTCAAGTAGTAGTGGAGAAGCCTTTCAAGTTCAATTTCGTGTCGTGTCTAAGGAGACTTACTTAATTGTATTTTGAATTGAATACCTTCATTTCTTCTGGTAAATAACGTAGTTCGCCTTTATAGAAATACTCGGAGCATCTACGCACTGAAGAGTTTTTCCATGCCCCCATGTTTTCCAACAATCAGCCAGTCAAGGGGTGGAAAAAGTGGAGATCTAAACCTGTAGATGTGAAGGACTCTCAACTGTTCTAGCTTCCAGAATCAACAATTTAGAGTTATTGAAATAATATGTTCTATACGTTTCGTTCGCATCGTATTTGTACCAAATTTATAATGAACGTCTAGTGATATAGCCGGGTTCCGGGTACAAATCTCGCTCGTACTAAGTAGCTGTAAGAGAGTTTGAAAAAAAAAACCTAGTGGCATAACCATTCTTGGTTCAGATCTTACTCGCACTGAGTAGTCTGGTGGAAAAATTTCGATAGGAAGAATGTTGGTTTTTGA
>JAWMAG010000001.1:10537500-10550000 GCA_037013455.1 Ceratitis rosa | reverse complement strand
GACTGTGGGCTCTCCCTTGTTATGGATTGGGCAGAGCAAACTTGAACTCCAATCGTCGGGCATGCTTTCCGGCCATATTCTGTAAAGTAGCTGTTGCATGCGTCTTTTCACCTCTTCACCGCCATGTTTGAATAGCTTTGTCGGTAGGCCCTCAGCTCCAGCCGCTTTGTTCTTCTTTAAGCGGTCAATCGCTATTCGAACATCCTCATAGTCGGGTAGTATAACGTCTCTTCGATCATAATAGATTGGGAATTTCGGGTTCACCATCTCCGGGAGTTTCATTTTCACTGCCATTCAGTAGGCTGGAGAAGTGTTTCCTTCATAAATTACGTATATTCTGGGCATCAGTCGTTAGATCATCCCCTCACTTATCTCTCTCGGAGAGCAAGTTGAGTAGAAAACGTTCGGCAGTGTGTTGTGATTGTTGCTATTCGACTTCTAACTTTCTTTGTGTTTGTTGACGACCGCATTTTGCTGCCCTGAGGCGGTTGCGTATATTGGTAAAAAGTGCCTACTGTAAATAAAATTTAGTTTCACCAAATTTCGTTTTTTTTTCTTATTTTTTTCTTTGAAATATTTTATTACATTTTTACTGCCCTCCAGCAGCAATAGCTTCAATGCACTTGACTACTTTAACGCCTAACATGTTTTGATTTTTATTCCACCCAACACATTTTTGCTCTCAAACGTTGTTGTTGCTGTAAGTTTTTGTTAGAACAAAATGCAGTATCTGTGTACACCTCAAAACCATTGAGACCATTTGATACGATCATGATGTTGCATTCTAAGTGTTTGCGTGCAGTTTTCTTCTCCGAAACTCTGTCGCCAGCCTGTAGACGCTAAAGGGCGATTGCAAGGCGAAGCGTTAACCCCTACGAAACTTTGTTTTTATTTTTATTTTTTTTCTCTTTTGATTTCTTGCTTTTTTTTTTTGTTTCAAATCCTGCACGATTTCCATTTTAACTTTACCAATTCTAACCTGTGCCTGCTGCACACCCGCACGCATATACTACTTTGCTTGCACATCACGTTGGTGTTTCCTTTCCACACGTACGCGCCTCTTTGCTTCGATTTTTGTTTGCGTCTATTCTGGCTGTGTGGCTTATTTACCTGTGCATTGTGTGCTTTTAAGGGTGTGTGTATTGCTTCAGGTATATATCTAGGCTTTTCTGCTTCTCTTGCAGTAAAATACAAAAAGGATATTGGCTCAATTTGACAATAGTGGCGAATAATTTGCTGGTCTCTTGAAATATTGTTTACAATCCCTTTTTTTTGCTTTTGTTTTTTGTTTTTGGGATTTATTGGAAATTGTACGTGTTTTTTTGGTGAGGTAAACGTCAGAGTTCGAAAATTGTAGTGTTGATAGCAATTTGGGCGATTGTTTTTGGCTTCTTTCTCTATAAATTGCTTGAGTTGCAAATTTCTCTTCGCAAGTGTAAGAAATTATCGTTGGGTAAAATTTTATAGAAGAATGTTATTTTTCAGCTATTTTGAAAAATACTAGAATACTGAGTTTTGCAAACCAACACTCAGATGAATTAAGAGCGTTAAATGAGATGAGAATGAGATGAAGGAAATTTCTTCTTTTTCAAGGGCGATTCTTCAAAAAGAAAGAGAGCGTAATTTATTTTTAGAATTTCTTTTAAATCACAACAGCCTTCTAACCTTAAAATATCATAATTTAATATTTTGCATAATTATTGAGAGTACAAATTAAATACGGTCCATTTTTGTTGCGTTCAAAAAAGAGTCTTTTTTATTAAAAAAAAAAAGTAAAAACTGCAGTATTCAAAGTATTGTCCGCTGAAAGCGACTGCTTTTTTCCATTTCTCTGGCAATTTTTGAAGTTATATTTAGCACTTAGTAATCACTGCAGCGATTTACGGCTGAGCTCCTCCCCCAATTTGTGGTATGTGTTTTGATGTTTTTGGACCTATAGTTTATACTAAGAGTCACCATCCAAGGCACGATAAATTTTTATGAGAAACCTTTTATTTCATATTAGAAATACGCTCAGAGTACTTGATATTCCCTGCGGAAATTAGAAAAATTATTTTACCACAATTTTAGATGTTGTTGGAACCAGGACTCGAACCCTGTCCTACTGAATGTCAGAACGCAGTGCTAACCACCGGTTACTGCGGCCGCAAAGAAATGTTAAAATTATTCTTCTTCTTTTTCTTAATCATCACTCAAATGAATATTTTCACCCAAATCAATTTATGCACATTCAAAATTTTTTTCGTGCTGTCAAGGCCCACAGAGCTCCTCTCCACATATTCAAATTTAATAAAAATAATAATAAGAATAAAATATATGAACCATACTTTAACATAACATGACATGTGAACATACGTGTATGTACTGTTAGTCACTCTTCTGTTGTGTTGTATTTACATCTGTCGTGTCAGTGAATGATTACTTGTTGCCGTCAGCTATGATGAAAATTGAAAATTGGGTCAGCAGTGAAAGTTGAAAGTTTTGGCAAAGCATACATACATACATACAAAATATGAAGAGAATAAATTTGCGTATCAGCGCAAAGCTGGGAATTTAATTTATTGGTTATACTCTAAAAACAAAACAAATTTAAAGTTATGCTTATACATATGTACACATAAGCATACTTATGTAAATTAGTGTTGAGTGATTTTGCAAATTCGATTTTTTCGTATGTGACTTGTGTTCTAAAATTGAGTAAATTATAAGAAATATTGTTTTTTAAGAAAGATTGTATAACAACTGTAAAGGTTTTTTTTCTAAGATTTTAAGATAAATTTGCACAATTTTATTCACAAATAAGCGCAACATTTTTACTTTAAAATTCTAAAAACTTGCATTGTAATTTTTTTTAAGCAAAAACAATTTCAATTGAAATTTCCTGAAAAGTTTTATATTCAACAAATATACTTTAATCTTCAAAAAAAATTTAGCTATAAAAATTAATATTATTTTTAAACTAAAATTCCAGTAGCTACCCTGTAGGAAAAATACTTGCTGTTAACTAAATACAATAGAATTGGTATGCATTTTTGCAGTAACTAGTTCATCTTCCATATGTTTGCCATGTAAGTCACTGGTATTTTTAACACGGCGATATCCTACGAGCTGTCAATTATCCAACTATGCATCAGCTTTTTACTAGTTGTATACCAGTTCATGAATTGAATTTATTCTTCAACAAAAAAAAAAAATAAATAAATAAATAAATACAAAGCTGAGTCTGTCTACTGTGAGAATCGAATCGCGCACTTCACGCATCACTTTGATGACCTCTAACCAGTTGACTATCGTGTCGATGTTGCGATCAGCGTTTTTTTTTCGGACATCTAATAGAGCACAGCGGAGGATGAAACTCAGCCGTGAAGTGCAAGTATAACAATAGAAACGGTGGTGGAGATTATTATTTTTCTCATTACTGTTGGACTGCTATACAAATTCCAATTGGTTACATGACTTCATCTTCAAAATACTAATATTTAGCTACAATATTTGCATATTAATCTAACTTCTCCTCAAAATCAAAAAAATCATTATTAAAATTTTTTTTACTTTAGACAAATATTTGCTTCACGTGAAGGAAAGTAGGTAGTTTTTCCGCTCTTCTCTTCTCTCGGGTGTGTGGCTACAGTGTAGCATTTGAAGGAACTTATCCTTCTTCCTGGTCGAGTTCCGATCAGTTTTTTAGGTTTTTTCGATATAGATCAATAATAAACGGTGATCCATTTCGAGGGTCCCTACTATCTAGGTCTCAAGAGGGTTGTTGCGAATAGTACGTTCAATAGGCCGATTATGTTGACCATAAGTTGAACGAAGCGAGCGAAACATAATGCCAAAAAATACTGATCTAAAATTACATGAAAGCTTGACACGACTCCAACGCGATCTGTCAAAAAAAGACTATTGAAAAGAGTAGCTTTACTTGGATCCAGGAAAGAATCTTTTTATATTCCAAACATGAGGCAAATCGAGCCAATTTTTCTAATAGGTCGGTCTCAGATCCACTTCAGGTAAAGATAATTATTCCAGGTATTTTTCTAGGTAAAGCACCAAATTTCAAGCAGATCCAATCAAAACTGAATAGTTTCCACACATAACCTATGTTTCAAATAACCATAAATTCTATTTTATAAATTATTTCGGACCCATGTCTACTTCTAGGATGTTAATTTAGGCCAAAAGCTATCAAATTCATATAAATCCAACGATTTCAAAACCAACTCGATTTGTTTCTAACAAATTGGTTCCAGTTCCACTGCTCCGAAAGTCTTTGTTGTTGGATGCCTACGGCATACATCATTTACAACGCTTAATCGGTGGTATATTTATGCTGTGGCTGCATCCTACAGCCATTAAGGACAAAGCCTTATGTATAGCTAAAGTTTGTTCTAATAAGCTTTTTATTAAGTTTTTACTTTATTTATTTTATTAGAATCCATAAACTATGTTGAAACATTTTAAATAGCAAGTAAAGTTTTGCCCACTTTTCAAGTAAATCGATAAATATGATGTTTTAAGATTGATCAGGAAACAGATCGTTCCATGCATTGTCATAGGCAAGGAGTCGTCTATGTTCCAGATATAAAGCAAAACCGGACCATCAAGTCGATTTCAGGTCCAATACCCAATGTTCACCGCATTAACTTAGATCCAAAACTACCTCTGTACCAAAATTTATATAAATCATATTAGGAATAAAAATTTTCCTAAAACATCGGTACCAAGTCTACTTCCCGGAAGGTGAGACTTTTGCCGTACCATTTCCTTCGCAACTATGTACCAAATTTCATGAAAATCGAAGGATTTAAAAATAAATTCGATTATATCGAATAGATCGTACCCAGGTCCACATTCCAGAACATTATACGCTGAAGACAACCTTCAAGTCTCAGGTTTCTACGATGAATGGTTTAAACTGTAGGTTGTTCCGTCAGTTATTCAGTAAATTATTTAAAAAGTGTACTTAGTGTTTAGTTTGTGTTTTCGCCTATCTAAGAAAATGTTTACCATATTTATTTTACAAAGCCTTAAAAAAAAAAGAAGAAATTTATAATATCCCAGTGTCAATATGATGCAGCTGGTTCGGTGACGTCGATGGCGGTCGTAACCTTATTTGCTATAAATCTCGCTTAATATGTATTTTACCAATAAAATTGGCTTTAAAGGCGACAAAATTAATTTATGAAAAATTTCCATAAATTGAATATAAAAAATTTCTATAATTCTCTGTCGTTAATTGAAGACTCAATTTGTGAGCAATATATAGATTAATATATTTTCTTTGCAATGCCTTCATTGCTTTACTTCAGTGCACAGTTCATGACACCCATTTAATAAGTAGTAAGATATCATATTTTTCAATTGCTTGCCTTTCGATTTGCACTTGTTTGTTGTTTTTTTTTTTGCAATTTCCAACTTTCTGTTTGTTCAGCGTAGCATAAAACGGCGACATTAGTTTCTTTGCTCTTTGCATACTATTTTTTTTTTTGTAGCTTCCATTGCTTGCCAGCTTTATGGCTGTAATAGCTTTTCAGCTTCACGAACGCCTACCACAAAGCTTACTTTGTGATGCGATGCAAATTTCAAGAAACTCTTGCAGTCCTTATATACTGAGATGACTATTGTACGTATGTAAGTACACATGTACTTACATTTTAAATATAGATACCTACTACGCATTGCTAGTGAATGCCGGCAGTTGCTTTTAACTGCAACTGCTTCCTCATATATACCATTATGGTATGTATGTATGTGTGGTAGTAGTATTGATATGAAAACTCCTTCTTTCCATAGCAAATGCAAAGGAAATAAGTGCAAAGACAGAACTATATACATGTAGAAGCACTATTTTATTGCTATACGAGGGGATTAAAAAAAGTTCGATTGGTTGGTGACTTTCGATTTGTATTTGTTGAATTTAAAAATACCAAATCCTTTGGAATTACTTTATTAGTCTCTCTTTCAAATTTTAGAACGATTGGCTAAAATGGAGACGAGAAAACACAAGATCGCTGAGGATAGGTCAGACGAAATTTCACCAGAAACGCAAACAGAAAATCGCCATGTGATTCTCTTCGGGTTTCGGCGTAATTTACAGCCAATACAAATATTCAGTGAATGCCAAATTGCATATGGAACGATTACATCTTTTCTAAAAACTATTTCTAAGTAGTTTCGAAGATTCCAGGCTGGGCATTTTTCCATAGAGGTCGAGCCACGAGACGCTGTAGTTCTGGTGAAGTCCAAAATTGACGAAGACCCACAATCCACGATCTCTTTTTATTATTTTTTTTTTCTGGTCAACTTATCAAACTTTTGTCAATTCCCTCGTATATGTATGTGCCTGCTAAGGAACTGCCACATGACGCTGCTGGCTGCTGTCGTTGATGCTTGCTACGCTTCTATTTGTTGATTGTCAACATGAAATTCAAACTTCATTGACTTCGACTGTTCATAGATCTGCATACATATTTACATACATTTAGCCAATCATAAACATATATACATACATACATACATGTAGATTCATAAAAAGCTTTATATGTCGTGTCTTTTTATGTCTTTCGCTTGATTCGCTGCAAAGACAGAGAAATTGCTTGCTTCTGCTACGATAGCGATTGCTTAACAGCTGCCATTTATTAGCTAGTCATGAAATTGTCGGAGCATATTTCAGGCTATGATCGATGTTCATTTGTATTTATTTTTCTTGAAGAACAGTCATTGATACCATGCTGCAATCTGTAGAAATTGATTTTTGAATTAATACATTTTATTTTATTTAAATTATTTTCTTTTTTGCACTTTAAAAAATTTTCTTTTTCTTAATATAAATAAATTTAAATTCAAAATTGAATACCTTTGAACTGAAATGGTAAATCGTTGGAACTCAAAGGAATTCGAAAAAAAAGAAAAGATGTTGGCTATCGGTTCTTCAAGCCGATATTAGAACGCCATCTCTTCGTGGCATCGTAACAAAATTCAATCTGGAATTGATAATTTGCATGAAACAAACATGAAGTTTTTACTGAATAATTTTCAATAATTTACCTTTTATAGCAGAAATAAAGAAAGCAAACGATCGAAATTGAACGATTCAAATAATTTACAAATCAGCTGAAGAAGTAACACAAATAAGTTCCAATGGAATTGAGGTTAGGTATATTCACTAACAAACGAAAACTGTTCGAATAAATGAATTAGAAAGAAAAAAACTAATTGAAAAAAAAAAGATTTGAAAAACCAAATTAAAAAAAAAAAAATTAAAAAAAAAATTTAAAAAAAAAAAAATTAAAAAAAAAAAAATTTAAAAAAAAAATTTAAAAAAAAATTTTTAACAATTTTTATGGAAAAAAGGTTTTTTGATTTCTAAATCTTTCCGAATCCACATTGATCAACATCTGAAAATTTCATGACGATTGGTCCAGCCTTAGCGTCACTAACAAGCAAACATTAATTTTTATATTGTATATTAATATAGTTTAATTTAATTAATTTTTTAATTTGTTTTTATTTATTTAAGTTTGTTTTATTTCATTACCATTTTTTGTTTTCTTCTTCTTCTTAATTAGCGTATAATAGAATGCCATTCATCCCTTCTTTTTTCGCTGTTTGGTAATACAAATTGAAGCCAGGTCGCTCTCCACCTGATCCTTCCAACAGAGTAGAGGTCTTCCTCTACTTCTGCTTCTACCGGCGGGTACTGCATCGAATATTTTCAAGCTGTAGTATTCTTATCCATTCGGAAGACATGACCTGGTCAGCGTAGCTGCTGTCTCTTCAATCGCTGAATGTATAAGGCAATGAAAAGGCGTACCAGGTGGCATGAGTTGTCGTCTTCAAAAGTTGCCTACAGCAGGGTAACATAGAAGAGCACTCAAGGTACTGAAGCATTCAAGGGTTCTCGAACACTCTCAATGTAGGATGTAGCACGATACCACAATGTAGAGAGACAAAACTGTGGAATCTTGGCTAGTGCAAATATAAGATATGGCAATAGCTGCAGACTTTCTTCGATAACGTATCTAAATGAGTCATGAGCATGAAGCGCATCAGTCAATAATTATAATAATTCAAGCATATCCGATGTCCCTAATATATTCAACAATAGGATACAAGTAACGAATACCTCGCCTTGAATGCTCAACACACTCTAAAGCAACCCCAACTATCACTGCTCATTCATAAGTACTGAGAATCTCTCAAAAATCTTGAGTTATCGGAGAAATCGGAGAAATCGCTGAAACTTGTGTTTTCCAGGCTTTCAAAGAATTTAACATCATCAGAAGCTGCATGCTTGGTTCCTCAGGCTGTTCAATACCAAGAAGCATAAGAAGCATCTCTATGTTAAGGCATCCTTGGCAGTAAACCGAGCTCTAAGCTTTGGACAAACAGTAAATGCCACTAACTGCCATTCCATTCCAGCTTCAGACATTTTGATAGTCTTAAGATTTCATTTATTCATCTTTCTCTTCTTTCTCATAGAAAAATATTATTAATTTTTTTTTTAAATAATTCCAGGACCATATCAAGTGATTCTAGTTTTTCAAAACCTTTCATACATTCCTTTCGTGTTGAAAACATACTATTTTAAAATCGAAAAATATTCTAAGGTTTGCGATAAACAAAGGAGTATACATTAGTACTAAATACTTGCATGCGTATGTATGTATGTATGCAAGAGTATACATGCAAGAGTATACATATATTAAGATATACGCTAATCTTTTCAACCGTAACTAACACGCGAAGGATATTCATTGTATGTATGTATATGCAAATATATACTTTTGCATAACAATGTGTTACAATAAAATTTTTCCAAAAAAAAAATCAATACGAGATTTGAACAAAAAAGGTTTTCGTTTAAAAATTTGCGTTGATACCTGGCTTTGTGTCAAGTGAAAATTGCAAAAAAAAAGAAAAAAACAAGGGATAGAAATAAAAGGCTGCTCCTCAATAGGGTTATATTTAAAAAGTAATTATGCTTGGTTGCCTGTCTTTTTGTTTTATAAGAAAAGAAATTTTATGGATTCGCCTTAAACGCGAACAGATTAAAACAAAAAAAATTTAATTGAAATACAATATTTATTTTATAAAATTGTTTTCTCTCATGAGAGATATTAAAAATTCAAAATCTAAAATTTCTTCAAAAAAAAAATTTATTATTTTTAAAAAATCAAATTCCCTTTAATTGATTAAAATTGAAAATTATAAAAAATTAATATTACTTTTAAAAACTCCTTTCTCTTGGAATGTAACAAAAAAGTGTCTGTTCGAAGTTCCTTCACATCAAATATGGTCAAAAAGAAAAGCAAATTTCGTCTTAATCCATGAATTAATAATGTTTGAAATTCTCCGGAAAGTGTTTTAAAGTAGTTATTTCATGAAAAATTGTAGTGAAAAAAAAAACAAAATAAAACAATAAACAAACAATAGAGGATTAAGACGAACAATGGATATGCGATCGCAAAATATAAACTCAAATGGCTACCTGACTATCTCTCGCTCTCTCTAACCCTCTCTATTGCTATCTCTATCTCTATCTCGCTCTAACAAACGATTTACCCAAATGTACTTACGCCTGAAAGGACTTCAAGGCTTGCGCTAGTTCCGTGGGTATAAAAGAGGTGTCCTTTTCAAAGTAGTTTCAAAAACACTTCAGTGACACTCAAGTGCAGATCAAGTCTTTGATAAAAAATCATCATTTTAAAAACTAATAATTTTGCGAAAGAAAAAATGGCAAGCACCACAAGCACCAGTCAAGGCCTATTCGGTATGGGAGCCGTAAGAGATCAGCCCGAGTTTATGGAAAAGATGAAGAAGGCCTTCCTATTTTCTTTAGGACTATGTGAAATCAGTACGTTGACTACAGAAACAGCAACAGTTAGACAGAGTGGACGACTTAAACGCCAACGTGAAGATAGAATTCGAAATGAGGAATATGATATGCCTACCGAGCGATATGTTGTTGGATTGGAGGATCAGAGTGAAAAGCGCAAAAAAACGAGGTCGAAGAGAACTAAAAGAGAAAGTCTCCCAGTAACTGCTAATGAACAATTGAATGATAACAAACGAAATGAAACTAAAAGTGAAAATTACGCATTAGCTGTTAATGTACATGATGAAGAACGAAATGAGGGAAATGAAACTAAAAATGAAACTCTCCCATTAGCAGCTGAAGCAGAATTAAACGGTGAAGAACGAAATGAGAGAAATGAAACTAAAAAAGAAACTCTCCCATTAGCAGCTGAAGCAGAATTAAATGATGAAGAACGTTATGAGAGTAATGAAATATATCTAGGGCCCAATGGGACCACCATAACGCAGACTCAGTTTAAAGCAATAAACTGGAAAAATCCTAGTGTGGCAACTCGGACCCTGCTTGTGTTGCTCTTTGAGCGGCATACTTTAGGCACTCATTCCTATAGCGGGGAGGCGTCGCCTGCCTTTTTGGACAATCGGCCGGTTAAGCCGCCCTTAGATAGATCCAAAATTGAAGATATTATGTTCTTTGTATGCAACCGATTTCAATGCAGCGAGAAAAAGGTGAGAGCTGCAATCACGGATAAGTGCGCTGACGAAGGAAAGCGTTTGAAAAAAATGCGGCAGATTACTTAAATCAATGGCGGCCGTTATGAACGCGAATCCCTGGACAAACCAAAATGACAGCCCCGAGTGTTCGAGTGTATTTTTGATATGAAAAGAAGACCTAATCATCCATTACAGTAGAACACAACAGCAATCGGAGGAGAGAATATTTTATCGCTTATAATAGTTTTAAGATTAATTGATGTATTAAATTTTAAGGTTTTCCATTTATGTAACAAAAAACAAAAATTTATTTAATTATAATAAAAAAATTTATTCAAAATAATAAAAAATAAAAAGTGTTTGACAACGACATCACAAATGATATGCAGACAAACAAATGGTCGAAACAGTTTAATATACACGTTCAGAGAGAAAAATACTTTCGCCCAGTATTTCCGTATGTGAAGTAAATGAAGTTAAAAACCATACAGAGTTGACAAACAAAATAAATATGTCACAAAGGATAATTCTACGGATATCATGCTCTACAAACTTTTCTCACGAAGACTCCCAAATTTTACTTTATTTTAATTTATTTCATTTTATTTTATTTTATTTAGTTTATTTTATTTTATTTTAATTAAATTAAATTTATTTTATTTTATTTTAAGTTATTTTATTTACTTTTTTTATTTTAATTTATTTTATTTTATTTTATTTTATTTTATTTTATTTTAATTTAAATAATTTTATTTTATTTTATTTTGTTTTATTTTATTTTGTTTTATTTTATTTTAATTTAAATAACTTTATTTTATTTTATTTTGTTTTATTTTATTTTGTTTTATTTTATTTTTTGTTTTTATTTTATTTTATTTTATTTTATTTTATTTTATTTTATTTAGTTTATTTTATTTTATTTTATTTTATTTTATTTTATTTTATTTTAATTTAAATAACTTTATTTTATTTTACTTTATATAATTTTGCTTTCTGTTATTTTATTTTATTTTATCTTATTTTAAATTATTTTGTGTTATTTTATTTAATTTTAGTTTATTTTAGTTTATTTATAAAATCGGAGATAATGCCCGCTACGAAAATTTCTAAAATGCAGATACTTTTCAATATTTAGTTTTATTGTAATTAACTATTCTCTTCCGTCCTAATTAGTTCTCACATGTACTTCTAGCAAACTAATAAAAATCCACTAATATATCATTTTCTCCCCACCAGCACTTTAAGTAATGTTTTCGTTTTAATTTTACGCCACTTTTCATTAATTAACACATTAAAAACGTTTCTTTTAATTGCCACCACACAGAGTGAGTATATTCCTGTATATAATTTGTATGTATGCATGTGAGTGTGTAGGTGCCAATGGAAAGTATGTGAGTTCGGAAAAAAACAGCAAAAACGAGTGGTCAGCAAATGGTGGCTGCCTGCGTGCACCATCGTTCACCGTAGTTCACCACATTGTTCAGCTGCGGTTTTGGCTGTGCGGTTACGTTTAACTCGCCACTCGCTGCTCTTTGGTATTTTTAATTTTACCCCATTGACACTTGTTGCTTAATTAACGAATTAAGAGGAGATTGCTTTGAAACATAGCACAGCTTGGTATTTGTACGATGAACATTTTTCACTTGTTGTGGTGGCTCGCGCTGTTATGTGGTAACGGTTGATGGAGATGATTATTAGCTGGAAGCAATAATTATAGGGATATATGCAGTGTTTAAGAGAGATGCTATAAAAGCAATGGGAAAAGGGGATGATTTAGTAAAGTCTAAAAAAAAACTGTAGAATCTTCTAACAGAGCCTGAATGTTTGAATTCCTGCCTTCAACTGAGTTCTTTGATATTAAAAGAGTGTTTTTACCTGCCATGGTCAAGGATACAGCAAGAAGAGAAACTCCATGAATATTTTTCTCCGTTTAAATTTTTTTCTACCGTCGCCCCATAGGAAGAAGTCGC
>JAWMAG010000001.1:10515000-10535000 GCA_037013455.1 Ceratitis rosa | reverse complement strand
GACAAATTTTCTATTTTACTACAGGGTATATATATAAATATAGTTTTGTATGTGGGTGCTGCTAAAGTGTAGTTTGGGGTGCTGGAGAATAGAAGCAATGGGAGTAGTGTCATTGTCACCACAATGTTGTGCTTGTAGTGAAACGATAAATGTGAGGTCACAGCACTCATACACACATACACATGTACATACAGCATTTAAATATTTGTTCATTTGTTCATTTTATAACAAATACTAGAATTTGTTGTTGTAAAACAAGCTTGTGTAACCAAAGTTAATTCTTCGTGTCTCTGTTCACAGCCTGAGGTAGCAATAAAAATGGAACATTGCAGATAAGCAGGTAATAAAAAGCATAGCAACAACAAAGCAGCTGCAACTAAGCGTATAATTTCAAGCAATGAATAGTAGTCGAGGTGCAAATACATACAAGCGCAAGAGAGTTACAAATGTTTGTTTGTGTGTAGGGATTTTTATTTGCCAGAAAAGTAAGTACTGTAATCAACAACAAACTGGCGGGAGGCAATGCCAAGCGATAACAAAATGAAAGAACAATAAAAGAGAAAAAAAGGATTTTTTATGCCCTTTACAAGCTGAGAAAAATTAAATATTTTAATGCATTTTATTTATACACATATTTATGCTAGGATAGGTTATAATGATACCTTACATAGACTGCTGGTCTTTTGTATTGCGCGATAGAGGTTCAGTTTAATTACAGCTGAAATAGTTGTCAGATAGGAAATCAACGGCTTTAAGAGAGCCTAAGAGAGCCTTGATATCTAATATTGATACCTGAACTAGTCTTTTGATCTTGCGAAACTCCGAACTATCTAATACGAGTTCTTACTAAGGCCAGACAGGAGCAGAGAATGTGTTGCTACCCGCACTTTATACAAGTGTTACTATTACTAGAGCCCATTCTGCTCGCTTATGATACCAGTGGTCTTTCATTAGACCAGCGTTTGGTGACTGGCGATGAAAAGTGGATCACTTACGACAACACCAAGTGAAATCGGTCGAGGTCGGACCGGCGGAAACGTTAACCAAGCCAGCATTGACGGCCAGGAAGATTTTGCTGTGTGTTTGGTGGGATTGGCAAGGAATCATCTACTACGAGCTGTTCCCCTATGGCCAAACGCTCAATTCGGCCCTCTACTGCCGACAACTGGTCCGCTTGAAGGCAGCACTCATCCAGAAGAGGTCATGTTTGATCAACAGAGGCCGAATTATGTTCCATCAGGACAACGCCAGGCCGCACACGTCTTTGGTGACGCGCCAGAAACTCCAGCAGCTCGGATGGGAGGTCCTATTGCACCTACCTTATATTCCGGACCTGGCACCAAGTGATTACCATCTTTTCCTGTCCTGTCCATGGCATGCTCTTAATGGTGAGAAGTTGGCCTCAAGAGAGTACTGTGAAAATTGGCTCTCCGAGTTTTTTTGCCAATAGGGACGCAGCCTTCTACGAGAGAGGTATAATAAATTCTTGAAGAGCCTCTATTACGCATACCGGAGAATGTTGTTGAAAGCCCCCTTGATGTCGAGGAAAATACCAAACACCCATACTCCTTCAAGGCAAGACATTTTTCGATGCAGCCGATTAAATCATGCAGTGCTGTATCGACGGATTCATACTTAGAATATGCATGTTGCCTCTTCGATAGCTGCCTGTGATTAGATTTAGGCGTATAAAGCTGTCTAACAGTCTTTCAAAGATTTTTAAGAGGAAAGAGGTAAGGCTAATGGAACCGAAAATGCTTAGGCTTTTGCATATTTTGCATAGAAGTGGGGATAAGATGTTCTCAGCCCTCTTTAGTTCGACGGGGAAGATACCATCTAGTTCTGGAGATTTAAAGGACTGTAATGATTTTATAGCGATTCCACCCTTCTGCGGCTTACTATGCTACGTGGGATTCGGTCGATGTAGTTGCATGTAATCCATTCACCATCCGTTTTCTGGATGTAGTTTGGGATAGCGGAGCTCTTGGAGAGAACTTTCTTGAGAACCTTGCCAGCTGCACTACCAACAATGTCACTGCAGTGGGCCGTCCAGGATTCTCGACTTGCATTCATTATAAGATTGACCGGCGCCAATTCTTTTGGCTTCATTAAAGAAATTTCGGGTTCTTTTTCTTAGTTCAGAGATTTCGTTATTCCACCGTTTGGGTCTTTTCCTTCCAGATGGGTTAGATAAAGGGCATGTGGCCTCAAAAGCGTCATTACGGAATTTGGTGACTAAGTCTACTGCTTCTTCAATTTTCGACGATGTGTCAAGCTCACTGAGCGAAACAGAGCTGGTGTGAGGTACCACCGCTTCATCAGTTCTTAACATCGTGCACCAAGGAATGCTGCCATAACACTCCTAAAGGTCGTCCAGTCAGTCCTCTTTCTACTTCTGTACAAGTGTGGTCACAGTAAATCTCTCTGAGTAGTTCCTCTATCTACTAACTTGAGACAGACTGGTCTCGGTCACTTTCGCTTTGTAACCGATGAATCTCTTATCAGCCGTGCTCCTCGTCCAAAAGAAAAAAAATAAGTTAATTTCTTATCTAATTTTAAATTAATTTCCCACAATTTTTGTGTATTGTGCGGACCAGGATTTGAACCCTTATAATCTTCCCATAATACGTATAAATATATGTATTTTTAGACTTTTCTTTTCCCCCTTTTCTTTGGCTAAAACGGATTATGAAAGCAGTAACCTTTTCATTTTCATGAATGGTATAGTTGAGCTTTGTGCAAGTTGACTGTAATACATATATATATAGATATATATATAAATGCATAGATATACTTCAGTATATGGTTGCAAGTGCATTTATGTATGCAGTTAAGCAATAACTACATGCAACCGCTGTGACACATTAAACTCGCTGGAGTTCCCTCTCTGCTATGTCAGCCCTTAACAAGCGTCGGTGAAATAAATTGACGAAAATCTTTGCAACAAATAAACACCAAACGTTGCTCCCTTTTCTTTCTTTCACTTCTTCTCTGCAATCGAGACATTTGACAACTCTAATCCAATTCAAGCACCTGAAGAGTTAAGTACATACAAACATAGACCACATTGTGTACAAACGAGTATATACCTACATACAATACTTGCAATATGACAATGCTTGTATACGAGCAACTGTACGAATAGTTTGTTGGTCGGTCGGTGGGTCGGACGGTTGGTCGGTTGGTCGGTCGGTTGGTTGGTTGCCACCCAAACACTTGGCTAATGGCTATGAAAAATTCGTTTACCATTTCATCCGATTAAGTCTAATATTACAAATGCAAAGTGTTCTCCATTTTATGCACAAAGATAGCTGAGCAAACCAAGCGATCGAGCAACTGAAGGTTGAACAGCTGGCGGAAAGTGAAAAGTCATTGGTAAAGCATAAAATGGAGAGAAAGATGGAGTTGGAGATAAATGAAATGTTACCAAGACGTAAAATGTAGTCACATTTGCATAGGTAAAGTGCATTAAAATCAATCAGGATTAAGTTAAGTGTGTGATGTCCTTGCAGGGCTTCCACAAAAAAAAAATAAAAATAAAAAAAATAAAAAATAAAAAAAAAATAAAATAAAATAAACAATTGACATCTAAAGGGACACAGCTTTTAGGAGCATATATGTATATACCTTAATAAATGTTTTAGTTACTGAGCAACAGTTTTGTTGTTGTACAAGAAGGAATTGCTAGCTACTATTCGTTTATTTGTATGACATTGTAAATTTTCGATGATAATATTTAAATTCAACAATTTTTTTAAAATTTCTTTTGCAAATTTTTTATGAGTTTTTATTGCTATTAATTCGTATAAATTTTTTTACAAAAATGTTTTTAAAAAATGAGATGAATTTTTAAAGAATTTTTTAAAATATCCTGAGATAATTTTTTTTATTACTATTAAATCGAATAAATTTTTTTCGAAGTCGTTTAAAAAAATAAGGTTAACTTTTTAAAGAATTTACTAAAACTTTTTTGTAAAAAATGGATTCAAGTTTCCGAAAACACTCGAAAGAGTGAGCGTTCTTTATGTCAGCAAAGGCTCACTCATCAAAGCTTGTTCGTAGTTTTTTATCAAAAAAAGAAGTCCCTAATCAAACCTCAGCCACTGTGCCCAACAGATTTAGCTTCCTACTAAGAGACCCATGAGAGAATGGACATGCCCAAAAACAAATATAACAACTACTTCGAGGATTGGAAGCATGCAGGGGGTTCATATTATATCTGACAGGATTTCTTTTGAAGAAAAGTATATAGAAATTTGACGAATAAATAAATTTATTAAAAAAAAATATAAATTAAAAAAATCGAAGAGTTATCTTCATAAAAAGTCATCAATAATTAATCTATCTTAAAATTTACCTCGATTGTTCCATACTTAAATAAAAAGTTATGTTAGAAAAGTATATTTTTTATGTTTTTAACTAAAAAAAAAAAACTCACAGTCTTATCTCTATAGCTATAAACTCCATCATTTTAACGACTAAATATTTTCTCTTCATATTTAATCCAAGTTTTTATTCACTCAAAAACTCTTCATTTAACACAGATAATGTGTGCAGCTGATTTTATTGTTGTAAATTCCCATCATGTCCGTTTTCCATTTCAATCAAGCATACTATTACTTTACCTTATTATGTACGTGCGTATGTATGAACAAGGTGAAATCCACACGTCATCATAATTACTCAGAAATGCAGCCAAAATGACGGACACTACCTCATTAATATGATTGAAATGACAGGAGAGTGAGTGAGAAGTGTGTAAATAAAAAGAGTCTGATAAAAGTGAAATTGGTTAAAAATGTTGGTAGTGAAAGTGAAAATACATATGTATATTATGCTGCACAGAAAAGAGAATCTGTGGAGAGATATAGGTAAAACAATTTTTATAAAAAAAAACAGGATATTTATACTAAACCATATATACGAGTATACATACGTCCGTTCGAGCTTAAACTGCTTGTGCTTGCTATGTATCTGCAATAAATAGAGCGATTGAAGTATTTTTCTTTTAACATTTTTGTTTTTAGCAAATTTTCCTCCGATAATCTTTTGCTAATTTCACACTTCATTTGCTACCAAAGCAGAATTTTGCACAGCACGTTTTAAATTAGTTTTTAAAACGTAGAAATAAAAGCATGGCTGCAGAAGCAGAGAATACTAGTGCAAAAAGTGGAATAGGAAAATTCTAAGTTATTTCATTTATTTTCCTTCATTTTATTATTTTCTTTAATTTGTTAATTTTTTATATATTATTTAGTTTTACTTTATTATTATTTTTTTTGTTTTACTTTATTTCATTTTGTTTAATTTTATTTTAATTATCATTCGGCCCATTCGGAAGGCTCAGGCTCAAGTCCTGGTACGTTTTGTTTTATTTAATTTTATTTATTTTATTTTATTTTATTTATTTTCTTTTGTTTTGTTTAATTTAATTTAATTTAATTTAATTTTATTTATTTTATTTTCTTTTGTTTTGTTTTATTTTATTTTGTTTTATTTTATTTAATTTTATATTATTTTATTTTATTTTATTTTATTTTATTTTATTTTATATTATTTTATTTTATTTTATTTTATTTAATTTTACTTTATTTTATTTTATTTATTTTAATTTTTATTATATTTATTTTATTTTATTTTATTTTACTTAATTTTATTTTATTCTATTTCATATTTCCTTTATTTGGTTTTATTTTATTTCATTTTATTTTATTTTGTTTTGTTTTGTTTTATTTTATTTTATTTTATTTTATTTTATTTTATTTTACTTTATTTTAATTTATTCTATTTCATATTTCCTTTATTTTGTTATATTTTATTTCATTTTACTTTATTTTATTTTATTTTATTTTATTTTATTTTATTTTATGTTATTTTATTTGTTTTTTATGTTAGTTTATTTTTTTATACTTAATTTTATTTTCTCTTATTTTATTTTACTTTATTTTAGTTATTTTATTTTAAGTTCTTTCATTTTTTAATTTTATTTTACTTTACTTTGTTTTATTTTATTTTGTTTTATTTTATTTTATGTTACTTTATTCTTGTTTTTTTTTATTTAACTTTATTTGATTTTATATTATTTTGTTTTATTTTGCTTAATTTAATTTCATTTTATACTATTTTATTTTATTTGTTTATTTTATTATATTTTATTTTAGTTTAATATAGTTTATTTTAATTCATTTTTCATATATATTCATTCATCTTATTAAATTTTAGTTTTATTTTTAATTTTCTCATTGCATATTGAACATACGCCATTGCAAACATCACTCTTTAAAGCGATTTATTTATCAAAAGTTAATGCACTAAATAAAACGGTAAGTGTCGCTTGAAATTAAATTAAAAAAAAAAACTTTAATTTTATGCAGATGCTGGATGCTGGATGCTGCGTTGCACCACACTTCACCATAACCACAAACAACGTCGTTCCGCTCTGTCGAGACCACAAAGTAAAAAATGGGAAGTGCACATTTTTTTCTGTTATTATTGTATCCCTTATGTATGGTGGTATGTTGAAAGCAATATGCTTAGCTGGTAATTTAATTAAAATTGGTATAGAGAGTTAAAAGGCAAACGGTACTAATTGGTTCATGATAGTGGACATCCACATCTACTCAGCTCAGCTGGAATGGTCTCTTTGCGCTAGACTTTGAAAGGATTAAAAAAGGAATGAAAGGATCATTTAAGTATATTAGGTGTAATTTATTTCGCAATTAGGATTAAATAATTTCACTTTATCACAAAGTGTTCTAATATATCTACAACAGTTAAAGTGTGTTTGGCTTAGTCGGAAGCTAAATCAGGTAATGCAAAAAAAGTAGATTTGGCTTGTTTGAAGTTGACATATACACATTCTCCATTATCTTGAAAATGACAAACCTTTTTAACTACCTAGGTGTATGACTGTATCCCTAACAAAGTTTCTGGTCACAAATCCAAAACAACGTATACTGATTAAAGATATCGCTCAGCAGCGAAGCGATATTAGTGGAAAGCGAATGCATTTCCGTCGAACTCTTAGCATCCGAAAGGAAAGGAAACTGGACACTCAAAAAAATGAGGGCCCAAGAAAGCGTCATCAATACTGCAAGAGGGGGCAAAAGAAAGGAAATTCCGAATCAGTGGGATGGGATGGGAATTAGAAACCCTTGGCCAATGGATGGCTAGTTCATAGAACGCTTGCTTAAAGCGAAAGAACAGGACCAGGATGCAGGTGGCAAATCTCACCACGAAAAAAATGGTACGCCAACCTGAAGTATTGTGAAAGCTTTTCCAGGGTAGCCAATTGTTCCTTAGAAGAGAATTTTCAGTGAATTGAATTATAATATTTTAATTTTATTTTGTTTTATACTGTAATTTTAGTTTATTATGTTTTTATTTTGTTTTATTTTAATTTATATTATTTGAGTTTCTTCATTTTAAATTATTTTTCATTTTATTTAATTTACCTAATTTATTTTTTTTTATTATTTTAATTTTTTTTATGTTGTTTTATCTATTTTTAATTAAAATAACTTGGTTTTATTTTAGGTAAATAAATTAATTTAAATTTACACTGCTTATTTACTATTTATTATTTATTTTTATTGTTTTTTAATTTAATATTTTTATTTTATTTTTTTTGGTTGAATTTTATTTAATTTGGTTTTATTTTATTATTCATTTTTTATACTGCTTGTTTTAATTAATATTTTTTATTTCTTTTTATATTATTTTATTTTATTTATTTAATTTTTTGTTTTGCTTGTTTTTTTTAGTTAAATTTAATTTATTTTATTTAAAATTTTTATAATAGCTTTTATTTTTATTTTTATTTAATTTAAATTTATTTTAAATTTTTTATTTTTTTTAATTTCTATTTTGTTTAAGTTTAATTTAAAAAAAACATAAACATTTCAGATACTTTGGATATGTGTCACTTCAAATTGATTTTATGACAATTTCTCACACAAACTTCATTTGCTCGTTTGTTGCCAAATTCAATATTCAATATTTGTGTCAGTAACACAGTAGAAGTTGGGCAAATTTCAACACTATATGTTTAGCGAAGAGTTAGAATTTTCAAAGTTTAGTCTCTCTGTGGAAACTAACACATATGTACGTACGTACATGTATGCACATTGTGAATAGTTCAAACTAAATTGCTGGCACTGGTCATAGTGTAGTCTCCACACCCACTTCGGAGTCAGTCAACAACATGCTGTTGAAGTTTCAATTCGAATTTGAAGTTGACTGCACACAAAAGGCGAGTGAGTTTGTTACTTTGCGAGTTGAGGGTGTGTTCACTTGTGTAGTTGAGTGGAGTTTAACATACTCTCTCGTATATACGTATATGTATTTAATTTTTCAAATAAAGTTATCTCTTGACTTCGTTTGAAGCAAACAAAAGGCAGAAAGAAGAGTTGCCAGTTTCACATGCCAATTTCTGGTATTTCTGTAAAATTTTATTCGATGAATGAATTTCATTTCGTATAAAGTACTCATCTAAATGCATGTGTATATGTATGTGTGAATGTATGTGAATAACTTTGTTTGGTAAGTGGAAATTTTATAGTCAATTCTGCTACATTGATGCTCTGTAAGCGTTTAAATAAACGAAGAGTTAAGAGTGGCCAAGAGATAGGAGGCAACTGAAGTATAGATTAGCGTACTGCTAGCAAGTGGTAAATTTAAACTCTGAGGTGGTGGTAGGTCACTAAGACCCTGAGTGAGCCTAATTTAGGATTGACTTTTATTTACGGTTTAGATAAAGCAAAATGATTTTCTTTTTAGGTCCCCTGGGTGGTATTTAATGGTGTTCATTGAAGGAGTTCTTTTACTTTCTGTCTTCCCCTGAGTTCGGTAGGCTTGGGATAACTCTTCTCTGTCACTTCTTTCTCTGGTCAACGGATCCTCTCAGAGGAGGTTTATATTAGATAACAGAGTCCCTTTAGACTTTTCAAATTTGACATATCACAAGTATAGTTTGTGTGTGATTTCTTAAATGTTTCCCATAAGTTCATCAGTTTTTGGGTAGAAGCTTTGATATGGATATTCAGTTCTATGACAATAAAAAAGTAGTCAGCGCCAACTTTGATCAAAAGTCCAAGACTTACATTCTCGTCTAAGAAACTCAGTATGCTCATTTGGAATTTGTAAGCGCATAACTTCGATAACTAGCTTCGTCTCATATATTCTGGTCTGCAGGTACCATTGACTTGATGAAAAGTAGCATACTTCAGCGAAATATTTCGATTATAGTCCACATTTCATTCGATACCATTGCAGTGCTAAAGAATTACGTAGAACCTAATGATCCTTTGGAGAGAAAAATAAATTTTTTAATTACCGACGGTATCTTCCTTTGTCTCCCATCCAAATATGAGACCGGCGGAGTGTACGAAAGGTAGCTTTTCTATTTCAATTTGGGAAGCTTGGTTCTAAAGCAGACTAATGGAGCATCAGCTCGAGTAATTGTAAGTGATAAGCACTTCGAGATCAAAGGCACTATGCAAGCTCTATGGCTCTTCTGTGAGGCTGACATCTTGTGTAGGGTTGATATAATGAACCTCAACATATGCACCGTTTCTCCTGCATGCTCAGACTGAATACGCAAGCGATGCTAAGGGGTCTGTCCTAAATTAAAAGGAAAGAAATGTACTTCAGCTTTGTATTTCAAATTTGTGATGTTCTGAGCAGAGAAGAGATGACCGATTCACTATTGTTCATTCGAAAATTGAATTTTAAAAATCTCTCGACAGCCTTTGTTAGGTTCTGAATTAAAGACGTTAAGAAGTCTGAGCTAGGAGCATCATAAAAGTTGTGGCATCTCACTCAGCTGATGTACGGACATTCACAAAGGTATTACTATGGCATTACTACAGCGTTTTATCATCTTCTGTGCATGCTCTGCACTCAGCCCAATCCATTTTCTTTTGCTCATGGAGATGATATCTTAGGGTTAAATCCACCGTTCATACACCCAAGCTAAGTGCTCTTTGCTTAAAGACAATAACAGTTTAGTCTGTTTACTAACCCCGCTATCCCACAATAATTACGTGGGGCAACCTAAGTAGAAACAAATCTGGAAACTGCTTTAAAAAACATTTGAAGGAACTGAAGTGTCTGAATAAGTCAATGGTATGATTCGTCATTTCATTGCCTTCTATATTTGTGTGGCAACGGGACCCAAGTGATATTTGTTGTGTTCTCCTGCAATATTCTATTAATTCCTTCTTTGCATGTGAACTTTGAGTTGACACACTTAGCTGCCCTAACTATCGTTTGACTTCTAACAGTAATCTGTTAGATTTTGCTATTAAAATGGTCGCCTAGTTAGTCCCTTCAGTAATACCCACAACCTCTGCTTGGAAGGCAGTGTTATAGTCATTGAGTTTGAAGCTACTTTGGTTATTGGCGTTGTCACAGAGGAACCCTGTTCCTGTGTCTGCTTCACATTTGCATCCAGAAACATAAATATGGATTTCTTCAATGCTACGAGTATCAATGGACCTGCCTTCCGTCCACTCTTTCCTACTAGGGAAGGAGTAGGTAGCGTTCACCCGGTCGAAGATTCCCCATTTGTGGCGTAATAGCTCTTCTACGTCTATTTCAAATTCGTAGTGCTTTACTGGCCTTGCTTTCGATGAAGAGAGAACACTCTAATTTTTTTGTCAAGGATTGCATGGAGATGCTTAGGAGAGTTTGATGTCATTACAATGTTAGCCCTTAAAGACGATGGGTTTAAAGGATCAACTTTCGTCTTTCCCGTAAAGTGGCATATCTCAAATTTGTCCGGGTTTACTGAGAGTCATTGCCTCTTAACCCAACCTGCAGCTATTGCAAGTAACCTCTCTCGTCTCGGTTGAGAAGTTTGCCAGAAGATAGGGTGACAAAATCCTGCGAGTAACAGACTGCCTTTAAGTTGGGGTAATTGTGGTGACCAAGAACAGAGGTATTTAAGCGACCAATACTTTATACCCCCTACCCCTCGCTACACTTAGGCATTAGGTTTTGCTTTCTGCCATTTGATGTGCTTATGCATTTATGCATTGCCGTATACTCATACATGCTCATATGCATAGGTGCAATTCCCAGATGGGCAGTGAAACAAGGTATGCTTGACATGGCGTCCGAAAGCTTGTATGTTTGCTTGCCTAGATGCCAAAAAAAAGTATAAGAAGTGGCTGAAATGCGGCAGTTACTAAGTGGGTTAAGCTTGCCTTCAAAACCAATTGGAGCACACTCTCCTTCCACCATTTTTAAAAATCCACTGCGCTGAAATGAGTTCGCGTTATAACAATGGAATGACCATCTCGCAACACTTCCAATTTCTCACCCCTGAGCACCAGCCAATAAATTTATCAGGTATTAGAATAGTAGAATGTTCAGTCGTCACCACCTTAAATTTTTTCCTATGAAGCTCACCACCGAACTCTTTTAAAAACCAAATGGCTCGATGAATAAGCTCAAAGGTAGGAGAGGATAACTCCTATCCTCAAGTTTAGGCACACAGAAACAAGATGTCCTTTGTGAGGTCCCACATGTGATTTTCTGAGTGATTTTAACACCTTCTGCTTCACATACATCCCGTCTATTGTTCAATATATGGCTTAACCGGGCAAGTGGGTTCTGGGTTATTCCCAATGGGGCAAATAAAGAGAGCAATGTGGTGGTCTTTTAAGTAACTGAAGAGTTTTAATAAGAAATTTCGTCTATAGTCTCTTCGGAGCCACTCTCCTTTCTAAATTTGGCTTATCGTAAAAAAATTTGTAAAAACAGTTAAACTTAATGATGATCAATCATAAAGACATATCCACATAGGAGTACATATACATATTTAAATCTCTTTCAAGTGGCTCAAAATTGAAATTGTTTACTCCTCTCACTCCTCCAACTCACTCCAATGCATCGGAATTTACATACGAGTATATCCACTAGCGATGCCGTATTGGCTTTCTATCTTAATTCCAAATCGACACAATCGCATTTCATGTTTTGGCCATGACTCGTATTAGTGGAATTTTTCATGTCAAACGGAATGCCAAGCGGAAAGCGCACACTAAACACGTACCAAGTACGAATTCCGTTTGCAACGACTGTCGACAGCCGCCACTTGTTTGGCCATCTCTATGTGTGTGGGTGTGTGCGTTCCACCATTGCGAATTGAACCAAGCAAATAACGCAAATGTCGAGTTGGAGCGCTATCAATTAGTTGTTGTTGCAGTTGTTGTTGCCAAACAACCAAACGATTCCATCAAATAAATGCCAATAATTCGCCAACGTTTGTGGATACTCATATACATATGTGCATATGTATGTTTACATATACATACGTGTATGCATATTTAGATATGTAGTTACATATGCACTCTATCCTCACTATCAGTGATATGTATACTAGCGTTTAAGCGTTCACGTTTAGTCGGAATTTGTGGTGGAAAATGCATACGAAATCATTGATTTTGAATTGAGAATTGAATTGCTTGCATTTTAGCGGTGATTACGGTACTTAATGAAATTCTAGGCTTGTCCAATAGTAGAAACATATGCACGTATCTACCTTACTTGTGGATATTTGTAAGTGGTAAGATGCAAAATTTTTTGGGATATACTAAGAGAGCAATGATATTAATTATGCTATTTGGTGCGTATATATATATATTTGTCACTGTTATATCACTAACTTCCACCCCACGTCTCTATGGTAGAGTGCTTCAAACGAGTTTATGAGTTTATTTGGTAATTTCAACGTCTTCTGCAAGACGGTTCTCCAAAATGGTGAACAAATTAGTCCAACTACTCAAGAACTTGGTAAAACTTAAAAAAAAATCAAAGAAACTAGATTGGTTACGGATATTGTAAGGTCGTCAATGCACGTTTTGCTCGTTCCCCCTAAAATATTGTTACTGCGAGTGAAGATCCGAATGGTGTCTATTACTCGAAGTTCTCAAGAGTTGAGACTTGCTTAAGGCACATTACGGCATATGTTGTACTTGGACTTACAGCTACAAGAACCAACTGAAACCAGCTGACCATTCACATGGCGGTACATACGTCGATTGGGTGCTTGAAGAGCAAGCAGTGGATGGCGATTTCTCCAACAAAACTTTCTGCAGCGAGGGGCACGTTTCTTAGTTGGCGAAATGTATACAAGCGAGGCTACGAGAATCGTCAACTAATTGAACAGAAAAATATAAAAATATACATACATCACAAAAAAAAAAAAAAAATTACTATCTGGTGCAACCTTTGGTAAGGAGGCTTGATTGAACCTTACGTCTTGAAATGTCGGAACGTTTTGGTCGTATGATCACCGACTTTTTTGGCCTGCCATTGAAAAATATGTCTTGGACAATAGTGGTTTCAACCAGATGGTGCCACATGCCAGACAACACGAGCGAATATGGTTTTATCACGAGAGAAATTTCTCTGCCCTTGTCTGGTAATCTCTTGGCGATCGTGGTAATTGATACCGTTGGCCTTTCTTTTTGTAGAGATAGAGAAAATTTTCAAATTGGAGCAATTGAAAGTCAACATTCACCAAGTTATGGCTGAGATACCGTCCAATATGTGCCCAAAAGTGTTCGAATTTAGTTTAAATGGACCGCAGTTCCGTAGTTCAATCAAGAAGCAGTCAATTGAACGCTGTATGTTAGTTGAAATTTGCCGGTTTTTTCGATGAAGAAAACACTTAATTTTTAGAGGAATCTCAAAATTTTTTTATTCAAGGTATTGACCATTGGTTTCTACACATTTCGCCCATCTCTCAGGCAAATTATGGATACCATTCCAAAAAAACTTTTTCTCTTTCGAGGCAAACCATTCGACGAGCCATTTTGCGACTTCTTCAAAATTAGCGAAGCACTGCTCTGTAAGGGAGTGTCCCATCGATGCGAAAAGGTGATAGTCGGACGGGGCGAGGTCTGGAGAGTACGGCGAGTGCGATAATATTTCCCAATTAAGTGTTTTTAATGTGTCTTTCACCAGTTTAGCGGTATGAGACGGCGCGTTGTTATGTTGCAAGATAACTTTGCCATGTCTTCGGGCCCATTCCGACCGTTTTTCGATCAACGCATGATTCAAATTGATCATTTGTTGTTGGTAGCGATCCGTGTTCACCGTTTCACCAAAAAAAAAAAAAAATAAAAAGCAACGAATACCGCAAGTGCGATTTACTTGGAACGAAATTCGACATATTCACTGAGGTAAACAAATATGACGCTATTATTTTGACGGAATGTGACTTACGTATTTTTGTAGGTTAATGTCAATAGAAAAAAATTACATACATGCCAAATCATTGAAATTTATTCATATTGCTACCGACATCTACTAGTAAAACCGGCAAACTTCAACTAACACCCCTGGTATAAAGCCAAGGTTCAAACTTCAAAAAGTAAGCAATTATTTGAAAATCGGCCTGACGTATAGAAAGATTTTGCGCACGTCCAGATCTTAAATTGAAAGCGCAGAAAATACAGCTTGTGCTAGAACTGAAGCCGCTGGACCATCCCAAGTGACTTCGCTACACTCTATGGGCTCTTGAAGAGTTCCAAGAAGAGCCGACGTTACCGACCCAAATTTTGTTCAGGGTTAAGGCTCATTTCTGACTCAATGGGTATGTAAACAAGCAAGATTTCCACATTTTGAACGAAGAACAGCCTGAAGAGATTCAAGAGCTACCATTTCATCCAATAAAACAAAGGTTTGGTGGAAAGGACTTATTGAGAGAACACTTCGGTGAGCAGATAATTTCATGTTTTGGGCCGGTTGATTGGTCACCTAGGTCATGTGATATCACAGCGGTAGACTTTCAGTGAAGATATGCAAAGTCTAAAGTCTATAAGGACAGTTTCGCTTCGATTCAGACCTTGGAGCAAAACATCCCTCGTATCTTTCGCCAATTAGCAGTCGAAATGCTCGAGCGAGCCATCGAAAATTGGAATCAACAGATGTACCATTTGAGATGTAGCCGCGGCCAACATTTGAAAATTATAATACTCGAAAAATAAATGCCAAACAATTTTCTTTCGAATGATCATAAACATTCCACATTAATTTTGAATTTTCTGTGTTCTTCTCTTTAAAAAATGACAGAGCCTCGAAGTCGATCATCCTTTGTTTAAGCTTATTTTCGAAATCGCAATGTGGAGAACCCTGCACTTATACTAAATTTTTAGAAATGTTAAAAAGTTATTTTTTGCTGAATTTTATTAAACTTAGAAATAAAAAAGTTTCAAATTCAAAGCGTTCAAATTTAACAGTAAAGCACTCATGAATAAGCAAATAAATGGTTAATTTTTAATTCTATTTATAAACAAGCAAATCAAATCCTTTGAGCACACGCACAAATCCATACTAGGGTTATGTATGAATATGGGCTCAAGTGTGTAATTGATTTTGGCCCTCACATTTTATGATAAATATACATAAATGTGATTTTGCTTCCACAAGTACATACAAGTATATACTCGTATGTGTGTGTACATATTTTAGCTTGATATTTGCTTAGGGTAATATGTTATAATATATAAATACATAACTCGTAAACAAATATATGCATGTACACAATTTCACAATTCCGAATTGCCACAACCAACAACAACAATAACAACAAGACCTAACATTTTCATATGAATCTCGATTGTGCCAGGTTTGCTACAATGTCAATATAATTGTGATTATTTATTATTGTAAATATTTGTGTATTTGTGATTGTGGAAATTCATTTATTTACTTACTTACGTACATGCTATGCATGCATGTGTGTGTGCGTGTGTATATAATTTATATGGTTAGCAGCGTATTTGCATATATTTCATTCATAATCTGAAATCCGATTTGTGTGCCTCATTAATTTTTGTGTCAATTATGAGCGCTTACACTTGCTGTCGCATACACACACACATACACAAATACACACACACATACACACATGGGAGCAATTATACTTAGACTGTATTCATTTGAAGGCGTGTTGTTGGCAAATTACATCCAGATAAGTTATAGCTGATTAATATATATATAAATGTATGAGTATATATGTGCAAATGAGTGTTTTGAAGTGCTGGAACCGGGTATAAAAAATAATAGTAATTTTGGATATTTTAATGGAAAAAATCAAAAACTTCCACATATCTCATTAGAGTTTATTGTGAATATTGAAGCATACGAGCATGAAAGAATTAAAAAAAGTTCGGTCAATTGGTGACTTTAAATTTATTTTTCTTAAATCTAAAAATAACAAATGCTCTGCAATTACTTTATGAGTCTTCCTTTCAAATTTTAGAAGGATCGGCTAAAATGTAGACGAGAAAACCCAAGATAACTGAGGATAGGTCAGACGAAATTCCACCAGAAACGCAAACAGAAATTCGCCATGTGATTCTCTTTGGGTTTCGGAGCAATTTATAGCCAATAAAAATATTCAGTGGATGCCGAATTGAATATCGAACGATTCCACTGTCTTTGAAAACTTTGTCTAAGTAGTTACGAAGATTCCAGACCGAACATTTTCCCGTATAGGACGAGCCCCGCAATGGTAGACCAAAATCTTCCACTGATGACGTCACTTTAGCTCTGGTGAAGTCCAAAATTGACGAAGACCAACGATTGACACAAGAAATGATTGCTAATGAATTGGGCTTGATTGCCATGGCAGAATCTCGAATATTAAGTAATCATCTGGGATACACGAAAAAATCTGCCTGATGGCATTTTGCTTTCTTTTTCCTAAACAAATTCCAAAATGGTCAGTCTAGCAACTTAAATAAAGTCGTTACTGGTGACGAATCTTGGTTCTATAAATACGATCCAGAAACCAAACAGCAGCCCATGGTATGGAGCCCAACAGTAGCATACCCACCCGTAAAATCTAAGCAACAAAAATCAGCAGCAAAAGTAATGATGTCAGTTTACTTTACCCGATCTAATATCGACGCTGGATTTGGCATGAACCCACAGAAAGGACTTGTGATATTTGCAAATCCTTTCGTTCACCGCATTATATATATATATATATATAATTGGAGGTCCGGCCTGTAAGGTAAATGCATAAGAAACTCCCAAACAAGCGCTTGGAGCTCCTGTTGAAACACAATTCCCTACCTGCTGACCACCGTTAGACGTTTCTGGGAAACTGCTTCCTTCAGATGATCCATATGCTGGCAGGAAAGGTTCGAATTAAGAGATTGGCCGTGGGAGAGCAACTCATAGTGAATGATTTCTTGCAGATCCCACCAAACAGACAACAAAACCTGCCTGACCCTCAATCCTGGCATGTAGTTCGTTTTGCCGGTTCACTGCCTTTTGAACACGATCGTTTTCGCTTGACGCTGCTGTAAATAATCCACTTTTCATCACCCAGTCACCATGCGCTTCAGGAATGCGTAAATTTTGCTACGATTAAGCTGCGATTCTCAGGTGCAAATACGTTCTATAAGGGGCTATCTCGTTACTGATGTGGCACCCATTCTTCGAGCTTCTTTGCGTAACCTTTTTCAAGTAGCTCCAAACTGGTTTTTGTGCAATGTTTAGCTCCTCGGCAATCGAAGCAATGCTCGCATGATGGTCAGACACCACGATCTCCATTACGGCTTACTTATTGTTAAATTTGTAGGTATGTATAGTTTGATCCTTTTTAAAACATTTTTAATTTTCAGTTTATTATTTTAATAAAAACTTTTTATTTAAAGTAAATGAGATATGACATTTTTTTCGAATAGCTTTAAATATTCTTGTTTTAATTTCATAAATTCTAAGTTTCTTATTTTTAAGAAAAAAAAATTACTTTCGAGGATATTAATAATTTAAAAATTCATTCTTTTTATTATTCTTTTTCAAATTGCTAATTTATATGTATTTCGTTATTAAGGAAAAACAATTTAGGCGAACATTTCAATGGTTCATTAATATGATGTGTACTATTTCTTTACAAACATCATAAATTTTATTCAGTTTATTTTTATCAATAAAAACATTTAATGCTCATTATCAGCAAATACTTGACTAACAAAAATGTGGGGATGTTTTTGGTAATTTTTTTTTAATTTTCTTTATATTTTATTAAAAATATAAATTTCCAAAATTTCTACACCTAGTATATATAGATATAGATATAGAGATAAATAAGTTTAATTGATTTTTATTATTGTTATATTTTAGTTGCTTTTAAAGATGTTCCCATTTGCCATTTTGAGAAATCTATATATGTTTAAATAAGCTAGTTTTAACTCTCATGACCATGAAAATTGATTTAAGGATATTGTTCGATATTCGCTAGAACGATTAACGATGACATTTCCAAATATAAAGATTTACTCATACAACTACTAAAACAGAATTAAAAGACATAAATTCCAGTTTTCGGTTAACAAAATTATTTTCAATGATATCGTATAATATAATATGTGTAATTCATAATTAAACGGCAGCCACATTTATTCGAAAAGTAGTTAATTTACAATGAATTTGTGCTCAGCTCATTTCTCTACAGAGATAAGTTCAAAGCAGAAGTTATGAAATACAAAATACACAAACATATGCAAACCGAAAGGCATCATATACTTGCAAATAATTGAGAGCAATTCATTGCTATTGCCTTTTATATCTCATAGACCAACATATGAGTGTGTGTTTGAACACACGTGTACACACATATTTTTATATCCAATTAATTCAATTGCTTATATGAACTTTATATAAAATTCAAAACCAAAAGGTTATGCAATATTATTTTAACTTCAATATAAAACTTGATAACAGAAGTGTCTTATGGTGAAAAAGTCATTTTTCAAGGGCACTCGAGGGTATACTTTATAGTGAAATGCAATTAAAATGATTTCAAAGCAATTGCAAGGACATAGAAAAGGGAAAACAAATTTGTATATTTAAAATCTCTTAATTTAAATTAAATTAAATTACATAAAATAAAATAAAAAAAAAATTATATAAAATAAAATAAAATAAACTAAAATAAAATAAATAAAAAATTAAATAACATAAAATAAAATAAAATAAAATAAAATAAAATAAATAAAAAATAAATTAAAATAAAATGAAATAAAATAAAATAAAATAAAATAAAAAAAAAATTATATAAAATAAAATAAAATAAACTAAAATCTAAAAAACAAAATAAAATTAAATTAAAAAAATAAGATAAATAAATTATAATAAAATAAAATAAAATAAAATGAAATAAAATAAAATAAAATAAAATAAAATAAAATAAAATAAAATAAAATAAAATAAAATAAAATAAAATAAAATAAAATAAAATAAAATAAAATAAAATAAAATAAAATAAAATAAAGGAAAATAAAGGAAAATAAAATAAAATAAAATTAACTAAAATTAAAGAAAAATAAAAAAAATACATTGAAGGAAAATGAAATAAAGTAAAATTGTACTAAACGGAAAACACCACATCTCTTCATCAGACTTCTTCCGGCAGGGATCAAACCAACGGATCATGACTTATCAGGCCGGTGCTCTACCATTGTGCCAAAGTCAGCCATGCAAGCTGTCGTTGCATTATTCAGTTAATTATTAACCAACAACTATAAAATGCTCTAATTTAGCCGTTATTTTTCTAATAGTATATATACTTTCAGGCGTTAGTTTTTGATTATTGCAGGATTAAGAACTCATATATTCATAATTGCTTTTACGGCCTGTACTATTAGTCATTATTAAAAAGGAAATGAAATAAATGATGAAAAACAAAATCAACATGAAATGAAAGGAAAATACAAAAATAAAAATAAAAGTCCATGGAGAACATGATAATATAAAGCAAAAAATATTGACAGTTCAAAATTCGATAGCAGTGTGGGCTGCGGAGTTCGCTCGGAGCCACTTGGTAGAGACTTTACGACTTTTGCAGCCTCTATCTAATGGCTACTATCGCGGCAGCAGCGACCTAGACGAGGAGTTTGGTGAAGTACTACTTCTGACACTGTCCAGCCCGGAGTGCAGATCGACATCGTCTCTTAGTGAATTTCTACTTTGAC
>JAWMAG010000001.1:10490000-10510000 GCA_037013455.1 Ceratitis rosa | reverse complement strand
ACCTATGTGATAAACATGATTTGCCAACCAAGCGCTGAGTTGTCGTTAAGAGTCGTAGTCGAAGTGCAGCAGGCTTAAATACAAGAAATTTTTCCAAGAAAAGGGAAAGGAAGCAAAAACGCGCGAAGTTAAAAAAGAAAAACAGCCATTAGCTATGAATGCACGATTAAATAATGAAGGATCAACTGAAACAAATGCAATAAGTCTAGAACCCAATGGCAACACCTTAATCAAAAATCATTTTGAAGAAAATAATTGGAAAAATTTTTACTTAACTTACGCACTCGTACAGCGGAGAAGCATCTCCAGCATTTTTGGACGGCCGCCCGGTTAAACCGCAGTTGGATCGAGCCAAAATTACTGACATAATATTTTTATTTGTAAACAGTTTGAGTGCACTGAACATAAAGTAAGGTCAGCAATCACCGACAATTGGGCAGATGAGGACGAGCGACTAATAAGAATACAAAAGTATTATTAATTTGATTTAGAGCTGAAAGCCCTGGCAGATACTGCTCTTCTTTGTCTTAACTTTAAAATTTCATATTTTATAATTAATTATAATAAATAAGTATATTAATATGAAATTTCAGTGGCGGCCGCTGTGAACTACGATGCCTGGACAGGCCAATGAAAAAACCACGAATATATTTTATTGCATTATAAATTTTTTAAATTGCACAAATATTTTAGTCTTCAAACTTGAATACTGAGTTAAAAGACTAATATAAAGGAATAAAAAAACAAGTAATCATGTTAAATTTTTGCCATTTAAATAACTTAAAAAATGATAAAAGAAAACATAGAAAAGAGATATTTAATATCCGTTTGGAGACAGTTCAATTCAACCGACACTCTCAAGCGCTAGTAAGGCACTAAGCTCGCGTAGCTTGCGTCTCATCTTTTAAGTCTGAATTTTGATCGCAGTTTTTATCAAAAAAAAAAAAAAAAAAAAAAAAAAAATAAACAAAAAAATTTAAAAAAAATATTAAAAAATTAAAAAACGCACAGTCTCCCAATTTCAAATTACAAAAGTTATACTTTCAGGCGTTAAAGTTTGACAGAAAAATTAATAAGCAGGACGATAATGAGGAGATGTGGTGATCTCCAAAACAGCTGTCGCTTTTACCATTTTTCTTTATTTTATAACAAAAATATTCTATTCATACAAAAAAATATGCCTTTCACTCACTAAAAACTTTTAATAAAAAATAATATTACAGGCTGTAAAAACAACTACATTTTTAAGTGAAAACATAACGCCTGAAAGTATACAGGATTACTAAAAACTCACGCTATCAGAGAAATAGCGGCTAAATTAGCGCATTTAATAGTTGTTGGTTAATATTGAGTTGAATAAAGCTGATGTTGGCGCAATGGTGGAGCACTCGCCCGTTAAGTCAGAATCTTTTAATATAATTTATTTATTTTTTTAATTTTATTTTATTTTACTTTATTTTATTTTAACTATATTATTTTACTAATTTTTATTTTATCTTCTTTTATTCTTTCCTTATTTTGCTTTATTTTTTTGCAATTTATTTTATCCAATTTATTTAGTTTTTATTACTATTTTTTACAAATACTTGTAATTAAAATATATTTACTAAATTCAATTATTTGATGATTTGTTATTTAATCTTTTTTTATTTTATTTTAATTTATTTTAATTTGCTATTATTTAATTTGGTAAAATTTAATTTAAATTAATTATATATAATTTTTATGTTTCGTTTTATCATATTTTGATATTTTATTATAATTTAGTTTTATGTATAAAATTAATTAAAGCATACAATATTTTAATTTTTTTTTAATTTCATTTTGTCTAATTTAATATAGTTTTAGTTAATTTTATATTACTTTTTTATTTTTTTAATTTTTTTATTTTAATTTTTCTATATAATTTTGTTTTTTTTTTCATGCCAGTTTGTTTAACTTTAGTTTAAATAAATTTTACTATAAGTTTTCATGGGAATCCAAGAAACAACCACACTTCGTTTCCCACTCAGTAGTACGGGTTCAAATACATAGCGCTCTCTATGGCGGCAAAGGAGGCACCATATATTACGAAGTTGTATGAGGAACTTAGTTATGCTTGTGACGGGCCGATACTTCTCCACAATGCAAACCAAAGTGGTCAGTGTTTGGTCAAAACTGCTCGCAGTAATACCATCGACCTGAAGTACCACTACATTCGCCATTACATCAGCATTTGACCTTAGCATTCACCCAAACTTGTCCAATGAGGGAAAAGATAATTTTTTACGTGCTTTAACGAAGCGAAAAAGAGAAGCATTGGAAGAAACTCAACTGGGTGAAAACCTCGGCACCATGGTTTCACATGCTGTTTTATACCGGAGAGACAGGAAAACACAAAATTCCAAGTGAATGCAAATCAAACTCCATTTGATCTTGGATATCTTTTTCTGCTTCTACTGTTTCGAACCTAGCTAAGGTGGCCGCATTCTTTTAAATAGTAGAACTGACGGCAACTGTACAGAAACCAATAAGAGTCGATTCTCATTGTTAGGGATCTAGAAAGTAGACACAATTAAAACATAATAATGATGTATTCCCTATTCTCAGTGTGATCGATTTGGTTTTCAGTCCTCCAATTCGGGGTAGATTTGAAACCGTCACTCCATTTCACCAATGAGTCTACTATCTTCAATAATCCCCCCATTAAAACTTCTTTTAACACAATAGTTTTGTAAACACAGCGATTTATGAATAAGAAACCATAATCGCAACTTCATATCCACTTGTATTGGTATCATTTAATATTTGCCACACCAACTGAAAATACTGCTCATTAGTCGCATCGCTAGCCATGACGAAAATAGTTGCTTAAAAATATTTTCCATTCCGCAGACCATGAAAATGTTGCTACTGAGTGGGAAACCACTCCGCTGCGCTTATGGTAAATACATACATACATAAAGCTGTTTTGATTCAAAACGATATTGCAAAAATTAGCTATGATTCTGCTTCTGTTTTCGGTTTGGTGGAGAATTGTTTATTTTTATTATTTTGCAGACTATTTTCCGCCTTTTTAATTTACTCTGTTTTTCGTTTCCTCCTACTTTGTCTGTTGTTTCAGAAATTAACTTGTTTTCGTGTTTTGCTACGTGTTGCATGCCACGTTATTTACGTCGCACGCGAAATGCACTAAATGAGTTAGCGCTTTGAAAAATAAAAATTAATTAAATTTTATAAGTATTGAATATATTTAAAGCCAAATTATAAGCAAAAATTAAACAAAACAATTTTATAAATTAAAATAAAATAAGATAATAAATAAATTTAAATAAAATTAAATTAAATTATTAAATAAAAAGTTAAAGTAAAGTAAATTAAAAACTAGAATATAAAAACAAATTCAATAAACTAAAGTTGAATAAAATACAAGAAAGCATAAAATGAAAAAAATAAAATTAAATTAAATAAAACAAAACAACTAAATTAAATAAAAGATATTTGAATTAAATAAATAAAACAAAAAAAAAAATAATAAAACATAAAAAAATAAAAAAAGAAAACGAAAACGTAAAACTGAATTAAAATAAAATAAAAAATAAAGCAAAAAATAAAACTAAATGAAAAAAATTAAATAAGATAAAACAAAAAAATGCATAAAATATTTGAATTTAGTAAATGTATTTGATTTGCATTCACTTGGAATTTTAACGTTGTATTGCGATGTGATTGCCAATCGTATAGCCTGGTCAGTAAAGTTGGTTCTATTTTTCATACAATAAATGATGTCATCCAATTTCCTCCAATTTTCGAAAATCATTTGGCAGCATCCCACTGTATGTGCTTGCAGCCAAAGTGCGGCCATCAGTTTTGTCAATTTTGATGTTCGGCCCCACAGTGCCATTAGGTCCAATCTCTACTATCTCTGTTCCGCTTGGTGGTGTTTCCACAACATCGGTCCGGCTTATGTTACCAGCTGTCTTTTTCTTTCTCTCCGGTTCTTTGCAACTAGTTGGAAAACACAGCTCTCACAGCCTCTCCGGCAAGGCTACTTGGTATAATACAGCATGTGATACCAAGGCGCCGGGGTTTTCGCCCAGTTGAGTTTTTTTTCAAATAGTTCTCTTTTCGCTTCGTTGGAGCACGCAAAAAATTATCTTTTTCTTCATTGAAAAAATTCGGGTGCATGCTAAGGTCAAATGCGGCTTCCTGCGACTCTGCAAATAAACCTCGACGTACCTGAAGAGTTAAGGAGACTTCCTGTATATTGTTTTTAAAGACATATTGAGAGCCTGAATTTCTTCGGATTTTGCTTTTAATATTGTGAAGTTCTTCCATTTTGCAAAATTCTCATGAGAATTCGGTATTTAATCTTGATATGCACTGAAGTGTTTCTGGAACTTGGTGGAAAAGGACACTATCTTTTATAGCTTGAGAAGCACAGAGCAGTTGGCATCAATTTCTCGACTTTCAAATTGTTGGCAAATCTAGTAGTAATTCAGGTCGATGTGATTACTGCGACCAGTTTTGACCAAACACTGAGCACCTTAGTTTGCATTGTGTAGGAGTATCGGTACGTCGTGAGGATAACTAAATTCCTCATACAACTTCCTAATATAAATGCGCCGCCATAGAGAGCGCTATGTATTTGAACCCGTACTACTGAGTGAGAAACCAAGTGTGGTTGTTTCTTGGATTCCCATGAAAACTTACAGTAAAATTTATTTAAACTAAAATTAAACTAAATAAAATAAAAAGAAAAAATAAGAAAATGTAATATAAAATTAACTAAAACTATATTAAAGGAGATTAAAAGAAATTAAAAAAAAATTTAAATTAAACAAGCTTTAATTAATTTTATACACAAAAATAAATTAAAATGAAATAAAATAAAATAAAAAATAAAATAATGAAATAAAATAAGATTAAATTAAAAATACATAAACTAATAGAATTTATTAAATATATTTTAATTACAAATATTTGTACAAAATAATAATAGACTAAATAAATTAGATAAAATAAATTTAAACAAAATAAAACAAAATAAGGAAAGAATAAGAGAAGATAAAATAAAAATTAGTAAAATAATAATAAAATAAAGTAAAAAAAAATAAAATGAAAAAATAAATAAATTATATGAACAGATCCTGACTTAAGGGGCGAGTGTTCTGCCACAGCGCCAACATTAGCCATGTAATCTGTTATTATAAATGCGTTAATTTAGCCGTTACTTTTCTAATAGTGTGGTTAGTAAGTTTTTAGTAATCCTGTATACTTTCAGGCGTTATGTTCTGACTTAAAAATGTAGTTGTTTGTGCAGCCTGTAATAATAATTTTTGTTATAAGTTTTTAGTAAGCGAAAGGCATATTTTTTTGTACGAATAGAAAATTTTTGTTATATAACAAAGAAAAATGATAAAAGTGACAGCTTTTTTTAGAGATCACCACATCTCCTCATTAGACTTCTTCTGGCAGGATCCTACTTATTAATCTTTTTGTCAAACATTAACGCCTGAAAGTATAACTTTTGTAATTTGAAAATGGGAGACTGTGCGTTTTTTAATTTTTTAAATTTTTTAAAATTTTTTTGGTAAAAACTACGATCAAAATTCAGATTTAAAAGATGAGACGCAAACTACGCGAGCTTAGTGCCTTACTAGCGCTTGAGAGTGTCGGGTGAATTGAACTGTCTCCGCACGGATATTAAATATCTCTTTTCTATGTTTTCTATTATTATTTTTTTAAGTCATTTAAATAACAAAAATTTAACATGATTACTTGTTTTTTTATTCCTATATTTTATTCTTTTAAATCAGTATTCAATTTCGAAGACTAAAATATTTGTGCAATTTAAAAAATACATAAAGCGATAAAAGAAAATTGATCTATAGTTTTTTCATTGGCCTGTCCAGGCATCGGAGTTCACAGCGGCAGCCACTGAAATTTCATATTAATTAAATTATTTATTATAATTTATTGCAAAATATAAAACCTTATAATTAAGACAAAGAAGAGCAGTATCTGCCAGGGCTTTCAGCTCTAAATCAAATTAATAATACTTTTGTATGCTTATTAGTCGCTCGTCCTCATTTGCCCACTTGTCGGTGATTGTTCACCTGACTTTATGTTCAGTGCACTCATCCTGTTTGCAAATGAAAACATTATATCATCAATCTTCGCTCGATCCAACTGCGGCTTAACTGGGCGGCCGTCCAAAAATGTTGACGATTTCCTGTTGATTGTTTTTAACTGAGCCTGAATTTGTTCAGATTTTGATTTGTTGATTGTAAAATATTCCGTGTTTGGAAAATTCTCTTAAAAATCCAGTATTAGATTTTGATTTGTGGAATATTCTAGGGAAAGAGCAAGAGGAGCGTAGAGCAGCCATGTCCCGTTTAAAAACACACTCAAGCTTATATAAATTATTGTGCTTTCTCGAGGGCTAGGGAAAACAAATATGTGCGGATAATCACTACCGCAACTGCACACTCCCGACAAAAACGAGAGTACACGAACCTATGAGCTTAATATATAAGAAGGCAAAACGCCAATAAGAGTCTGTGGCTAAACCAGTGATTCGAACAACGCTATCCAGTTTCGCATTCCCTTCATGCCTACTCTACTTCCACTCGTAAAGTAAGTCATATCTCTCTTTACAGTGTACACATATTTACTTCCGTTCGGCAATCTTATGATCTCCCAGGTATGCTTTTTTATTAGCGCTGCGAACTCCTTCTTCATCGCGGCTCTCCATTCTTATGCATAAGGTCTATTGAGAGCTTTTTCAACACTTGCAGGAGTAACTATTGGTTTCTCAATTATTATGTTCAATTTCATTATAAACCATTCTGTCGACTCACGGTCCCTGTTCTCACAAATGTAGGACGCCCTGGACTAAGTTGCTTTTCCTCTAGGCTCGCTTCACCACCGTCGGAATGAACTGCAGACTCTTCTTGAGCTTGAGATTCACTTGAACTGACATTTTCTTAAATAAATACTGCGACCGCAAAAAAAAAAATAAATAAATAAAAATAATAAAAAATACAATAAATAATGCATGAAATAATTTAATTTAGAAAATACATTTAAAGCACAATTATTTGTAAAAAAAATAAAAAACTGAATTAAAATAAAGCATAGTTGAACAAAATAATTAAAAATTACATACAATAAAATGAAAAACATAAAATAAAAAAAAAGATTAAATTAACTAAATTAAAAGTCCACACAATAAAATAAAAAATTAATTGGAATAAAAGAAAATAAATATTTCTCATAGTGTGGTTTGTGAGTTTTTAGTAATCCTGTATACTTTCAGGCGTTATGTTTTGACTGAAAAAATATATAAGAAAATAAATAAGCAAGATTTAGATGCTTTTGCGGCCTGTAATATTAATTTTTCTTATAAGTTTTAAGTGAGCGAAAGGCCAATTTTTTGGTATGAATTTAATATTTTGGCTAAACAAAAAAAAAAAAATAAAATACAAAAAGATAAAAGGGACAGCTGTTTTGGAGATCACCACATCTCCTCATCAGACATCTTCTGGCAGGGATCCTACTTATTAATTTTTCTGTCAAACATTAACGCCTGAAAGTATAATTTTTGTAATATGAAAATGGGAGTGTGTATTTTTGATAAAAAAAATGCGATCAAAATTAAGATTTAAAAGCGGAGACGCAAACAATGAGAACTTAGTGCCACACTAGCACCTGAAAATGTCGGCTCAAGTAAATGGTTTGCTGAAATTTTTTAATTTTTTCTATTATTTAACATAATTATTTGTTTTAGTATTTTTTTTAATTTTTTTATTTTTTTCTTCAATTTCCAAGACTAAAAAATTTGTGGAAATTAAAATTTTGATTATACAGTAAAATATTTCAATAGTTTTTTCATTGGCCTGTCCAGGCATCGGAGTTCGCAGCGACCGCCACTGAAATTTTTATATTAATATATACTTATTTATTATAATTAATTATGAAATATGAAATCTTAAAATTAAGACAAAGAAGAGCAGTATCTGCCAGGGCTTGCAGCTCTAAATCAAATTAAATATACTTTTGTATTCTCTTCCATCGCTTTCCTTCATCAGCGCACTTATCCGTAATAGCTGCTCTTACTTTTTGCTCACTGCACTAAAATTGTTTGCAAATGAAAACATTATATCATCAATCTTCGCTCGATCCAACTGTGGTTTAACCGGGCGGCCGTCCAAAAATTCTGGATATGCTTCTCCGCTATACGAGTGCGTTACTAAAGTTCGCCGTTCGAAGACCAAGATCAGCAGATTTCAAGTTATTGAACTAGGATTTTTCCAATTATTTTCTTCAAAATGATTTTTGGTTAGTGTGTTGCCATTGGGTTCTAGACTTATTTCATTTGTTTCAGTTGGCCCTTGATTATTTAGCGGTGCATTCGTAACTAATGGCTGTTTTTCTTTTTTAACTTCGCGCGATTTTGCTCCTTTACGCTTTTTACGTATCATTGGTATTTTCTCTGTGCTGCACCTCGACTACGACTCTTAACGACAACACGGCGCATGGTTGGCAAATCATGTTTATCACATTGAATGCGAGCTTCACGGTTTTTTCTAACGATCTCCGGCGTGCCAATTTCAGTCGTTCTCTATAATCCCAATGAAAACATAAAGTTATTTTTCTGTTCTTAGGCCGAAAACCCGCTCTCACCTGATGTTGCTGCTGCTGAAGTTTCACAAAGAATAGAAGTTTAAAACGGCAACATCGGCCTTTTATGTCTGCAAAATGTCCGAATTAAAAAAAAAACACTTGCTTTGGAATTTCAACCTTTTATTTAAAATTAATTTCTCTAAAGGTTCGCAACCGATCCTTTTTATATGTTATAGCGAGCACAAAGGCGACTTAAAGTAATTTTACCTTATGATTTTTATACTATTTTTACATATACAATATATATTGGAATGAATAACGGAACGGAGCAGAGTTGCAGGTAAGTATGCTTAGAGTGGGAGTAAATTCAGTGAGGTGAGTATTCGGGTAGGTATTCGGGTTTCATTTCATTTAATTGTAAATTTTATTTAGTATATTATATTATAATAAATTTTGCTTATTTTTATCAAATTTATTATTTATAGGATGATGAGGTCATCTTCATCCATGTCTTAAACAATATCTTCCACAGAAGGTGAAATATGTTACGGAATGGGAATTAACAGGACCCTTCCCAGTAGGGCTTAGTCATGTATTTGTACTAGCAGCAGCGACATCTCCGGGTATAGGTACTGGCTATTGCACAGGGTTGCATACCATATCAAAGACATACCGTGTGACATTATTAAACATAACATCAATTTTCTGTGCAGACGCACTATCAAGTTTGTTTGCTGGTAGCAGTGAGTGTATAGATAGCTGACCGCCTTAGATTCTTCAAAATGAGATAGACCCTACTAACGATTGAATTTACATGATCTGTGCATGTAAGATTAGAATTAATAATATATCCAAAGTATTTAATCTTGCTGCATAATTTTAGGGGACAATTATCTATGTATACCCAGATTTGCCAGTTTTCTAGCGCTGATTGGCAACACAGAGCACTTTTTATTATTTAAAACTAGATATAAAATAAATTAAAATAAAATGAAATAGAATAAAATGAAATAAAATAAAAAAAATAAAAATAAAATAAGATAAAATAAAATAAAATAAAAAAAAATAAAATCAAATAAAAAAAAAATAAAATAAAAAAAATTAAATGAAATAAAAAAAAATACTATATATTTAAATAAAATGAAATATATTAAAATAAAATAAAATAAAATTAAGTAAAGTAAAATAAAATAAATTAAAATGAAAAAAAAAAAATAAAAAAATATAAAATAATTAAAATAAAATGAAATAAAAAAAAATAAGATAAAATGAAATAAAATAAAATAAAAAAATAAATAAAAATGTAAAATAAATTAAAATAAAATAAAATAAAATAAAATAAAATAAAATAAAATAAAATAAAATAAAATAAAATAAAATAAAATAAAATAAAATAAAATAAAATAAAATAAAATAAAATAAAATAAAATAAAATAAAATAAAATAAAATAAAATAAAATAAAATAAAATAAAATTAAGTAAAATAAACTAAATTAAAATGAAAAAAAAAATATAAAAATATAAAATAATTAAAATGAAATGAAATAAAAAAAATAAGATAAAATGAAATAAAATAAAATAAAATAAAAAAGAAAAATAAAATAAAATAAAATAAAATGAAATGAAAAAAAAATTACTATAAATTTAAATAAAATAAAATAAAATGAAATAAAAATATAAAATAAATTAAAATAAAATGAAATAAAATTAAGTAAAATAAAATAAAATAAATTAAAATGAAAAAAAAAAATAAAAAAATATAAAATAATTAAAATAAAATGAAATAAAAAAATACGATAAAATGAAATAAAAAAAAAATAAAAAAAAAATAAAATAAAATAAAATAAAATGAAATGAAAAAAAAATTACTATAATTTTAAATAAAATGAAATAAAATTAAGTAAAGTAAAATATAATAAATTAAATGAAAAAAAAATAAAAAATATAAAATAATTAAAATAAAATGAAATAAAAAAATAATGAAATAAAATAAAATAAAAAATAAATAAACATATAAAATAAATTAAAATAAAATAAAATAAAATAAAATAAATTAAAATGAAAAAAATATAAAAAAATATAAAATAATTAAAATAAAATGAAATATAAAAAATAAGATAAAATGAAATAAAATAAAATAAAAAAAATAAATAAAAATATAAAATTAATTAAAATAAAATAAAATAAAATAAAATAAATAAAAAATGAAATAAAATAAAAAAAAATTAAAAAAATATAAAATAAATTAAAAAAAATGAAATAAAAATAAAATTAAAATAAAATAAAATAAAGTCAAATAAAATAAGGTATATATAGATATAGAATATACAGGTTCACGTATACATTCAACTTTTTTGGCCATAAAAAATCAAATTAGCTATTATTCATTAAAATTGGCAATTACTAAAAATTAATTTACTTTTAAAAACTCTTTTCTCTTGGAATGTAACAAAAAAGTTTCTGTTCGAAATTTCCTCCCAAGTGCATTTATGCCTGAAAGAACTTCAAAGCTTGCGCCAGCTCCGAGGGTATAAAAGAGTTGTCCTTTCCAAAGCAGTATCAAAAACGCTTCAGTGAGACTCAAGTGCAGATCAAGTATTTGATAAAAATCATCATTTAAAAAACTAATAATTTTGCAAAAGAAAAAATGGCAAGTAACTCAAGCACCAGTCAAGGCCTATTCGGTATGGGAGCCGTAACAGATCAGCCCGAGCTGATGGAAGAACAGAAGGAGGCATTCATGTTTTCAATGGGTTTATATGAAACCGATATGTTGATTTCAGAAACAGAAACAGTTAGACAGAGCCGACGAATTAAACGCAAGCGTGAAGCTAAAATTCGAAATGAGGAATATGATATGCCTACCGCGCGATATGTTGTCGGATCGGAGGATCAGAGTGAAAAACGCACAACGACGCAGTCCAAGAAAACTAAAAAAGAAAATCTCCCGTTAGCTGTTAATGTACAATTAAATGATGAAGAACGAAATAAGAGTAATGAAATAAGTCTTGGACCCAATGGGACCACCATAACAAAAACTCAGTTTAATGAAATAAAGTGGAGAAATCCTAGTGTGGCAACTCGGAAACTGCTAGCCTTGCTCTTTGGACGGCATACTTTAGGCACGCATTCATATAGCGGGGAAGTGTCGCGTGCCTTTATGGACAGTCGGCCGGCTAAGCCGCAATTAGATAGAGCCAAAATTGATGATGTAATGTTTTTTATATGCAACATGTTTCAGTGCACTGAGCAAACAGTGAGAGCAGCAATCACGGATAAGTGCGCTGATGAAGGAAAGCGTTTGAAAAAAATGCAACAGACTACTTAAATCAAAGGCGGCCGTTATGAACGCCAATCTCTGGACAAACCAAAATGACAGCCTCGAGTGTTCGAGTGCATTTTTTGTATGAAAATTAGACCTACTCATCCATTAGAGTAGAGAAAAAACAACAGCAATCGGAGGAGAGAATCTTTTGCGGCTTATAATAGTTTTAAGATTTTTTAGTGTATTAAATTTTAAGGTTTTCCATTTATGTAATAAAAAGCAAAAATTTATTTATTTATAATAAAAAAATTTATTTAAAATTATAAAAAATAAAAAGTGTTTGACAACGAGATCACAAATGATATGCAGACAAGCCAATGGTCGAACAGTTTAATATACTCGTATAAGCCACTACTCGTTCTGAGAGAAAAATACTTTCGTCCAGTATTTCCGTATGGGATTCTTTTCTCATGGCTCAGACACCATTCGATTAACAGTTGGCCAAGACTTTGCACACATAAATTCGACCTATAATGTTTTATTGTGATATCCGCTTTGACAACCGAAGGTTGAGCTTCTTTTTTAAATCAATTTCACTTTAAAAAGGGTTTTATGGTGATCTTTAGCTCCTCAGCGCTGCGGCGGTTATCGGCAGGCGGGTTGGTTGACATTTTTCTCATTGTTTAGAGTATAAAGCACGTAGGAGGAAAATTAGTTTCAAAACTGTTGAATTTTGAAGAAAAACAGCGAGATGTATGGAAATTGCTCCGGAGTGATTAAATGAAGTTAAAAACCATACAGAGTTAACAAACAAAATAAATATGTGACAAAGGATAATTTTATGGATATGACACCGACACTCGCAGAGGTGCTATAGTATTTTGTCATGCTCTACAGTTGCCACCGCTTACGCGATTACAGCCCAATCAATAATAAAACGCCATTCACCTCTTCTTTTCGATGTTTTGTGCCAGTTGGCAATACCAAATTAGGTCGCTCTCCCCCTGATCCTTTCAACTGAATGGAGGTCTTCTCTTTCCTCTAATTTCAGCAGTGGGTACTGCATCGAATACTTTCAAAGCTGGAGTATTCTTATCCACCTAGACCTCTTGACCTAGCCAGCGTAGCCACATTGTTTCATCGTCTGCGGTATTTGCCGTAATGAATCGTAAATCTTACTGAAAACCTTTCCCTCGAAAACTCCCAACGCCGATTCATCAGATGCTGTCATCGTCCATTCCTCGTATTATTTTCTCCAGCATTAAATTGGAAAAGTCACACGATAAGGAATCACCCTGTCTGAAACCTCGTTTGGTATCAAACGGCTCGGAGAGGTCCTTCCCGATCCTGACGGAGCTTTTAGTATTGCTTAACGTCAGTTTACTTAGCCGTATAAGTTTTGCGGCGATTTCAAATTCAGACATAGCGGCATAAAGGCAGCTCCTATTCGTGCTGTCGAAGGCGGCCTTAAAATCGACGAAAAGGTGGTGGGTGTCGATTCTCTTTTCACGGGTCTTTTCCAAGATTTGGCGCATGTTGAATATCTGGTCAATGGTTGACTTACCAGGTCTAAAGCCACACTGATAAGGTCCAATCAGTTTGTTGACGGTGGGCTTTAGTCGATCACACAATATGCTTGATAGGACCTTATATGCGATATTAAGAAGGCTTATTCCACGGTAATTGGCGCAGACTGTGGGATCGCCTTTTTGGTTGATCGGGCAGAGCATACTTAAATTCCAATCGTCGGGCATGCTTTCATCTGACCATATTTTGCAAAGAAGCTGATGCATGCACCTGATCAGTCCTTCGCCGCCGCATTTGAATAGCTCGACCGGTAATCCATCGGCCCCTGCCGCTTTGTTGTTTTTTAAGCGGACGATTGCTATTCGCACTTCTTCATAGTCGGGTAATGGAACAACTTTTCCATCGTCATCAATTGGAGTTTCGGGTTCACCATCTCCGCGTGTTTCCTGTTCACTGCCATTCAGCAGGCTGGAGAAGTGCTCCCTCCATAAATCGAGTATACTCTGGGCATCTGTCACTAGCTCACCTCCCTGGGTCCTACAAGAGTTTGCTCCGGCCTTGAAACCTTCTGTAAGTCGTCGTATCTTTTCATAGAATTTTCGAGCGTTACCCTTGTCGGCCAGCTTCTCAAGCTCCTCCTCGCGCATCTCGATCTCTTTCTTTTTTTGTCTGCAGACGCGCCTTGCTTCCCTCTTCAGTTCTCGGTATCTATCCCACCCCGCACGTGTTGTGGTCGATCGCAAGGTTGGGAGGTAGGCAGTGCGTTTTCTCTCCACTGCGACACGGCAGTCCTCATCGTATCAGCTATTTCTGCGACCTTTCCGAAATCCAATGGTTTCGTTTGCAACTGTACGTAGGGAGTTTGAGGTGCCGTTCCACAGTTCCCTTATACCGGGCTGCTGATGAGTGCTCTCAGAGAGCAGGTGTGCAAGTTGAGTAGAAAAACGCTCGGCAGTCTGCTGTGATTGCAGTTTTTCAACGTCGAACCTTCCTTGTGTTTGTTGACGGGCATTCTTCGATTCACAGATGCGCGTGCGTATCTTCGCTGCGACAAGATAGTGATGTTGGGTCCTCGGAGTGTACGCACGTCAAGAACACTGGAGACATATCTTCCGTCTATCACAACATGATCGATCTGGTTTTGTGTTTTTCGATCTGGAGACAGCCAAGTAGCTTCGTGAATTTTCTTGTGCTGGAATCTAGTGCTACAGGCAACCCCGGTGAAGTCGATCAGCTTCAACCCATTTGGTGATGTTACGTCATGGAGGCTGAATTTTCCGACAGTTGTGCCGGAGATACCTTCTTTGCCCACCCTAGTGTTGATGTCACCAAGCAGGTTTTTTACATCATGTTGGGCGCAGCGCTCGTAGGTATCCTCTAGGCGCTCATAAAAGGCATCTTTGGCCAAATTGTCCTCCTCTACCGTCGGAGCATGGGCGCAAATTAGGGTGGTGTTGAAAAATTTTGTCTTGATGCGAATTGTGGCTAGACGTTCATCCACCGGAGTGAATGCCAGTACTCGGCGACGGAGTCTCTCTCCCACCACGAATCCGACACCAAATTTGCGCTCCTTTATATGGCCGCTGTAGTAAATTTCACAAGGACCCACCTTCTTCCGTCCTTGTCCCGTCCATCGCAATTCTTGGACGGCAGTGATGTCAGCCTTTAACTTTATGAGGACATCAACCAGCTGGGCAGCGGCACCTTCCCAATTAAGGGACCGGACATTCCAGGTGCATGCCCTAAAATAGTGATCATCAAAAGAGGGTCTCTCATCCGAGGCTTAAATTGGTTTTTCATTGGGTGGTTTTTTCACTTTAGCTCGCCTCCAAACGGATGATCGTTGGCTACCCAGGGGATACGTGGTCTAAGACCGGACGTCGTGAGCTGCTTGAACCATATGCACAAGAATCGTTTCTGGCCACTCCCAGGTGAATGGCAGTCAAAAACTTTCCTCACTTGCGTGAACTTCTGCACATGGCCCCATCCCCCACGTGAACACGCCACGTATAATTGCTCATGGGAGAAACATGGATTTTCCAAGTCTAAGCCGCAAATAGACATTGTTTGGCCCTGAGATTTATTTATTGGCATCGCGAAAGCTAAAAGAATGAGAAACTGTAGCCTCTTAAATATTATGGGAGATATTACGGTTTCTCCTTTAAACTTTCCAGTTAAAATAGTTGCTTCAAGAACGTTTCCAGTGATACTTTTGATCGCCAAACGTGTACCGTTGCATAGTTTATGAGGGCTTAAATTACGCAGTAGAATAATCGGTGATCCAATTTTCGAACAAAGATTGTGTGGTGGCATTCCTGATATGTCTAAAGAAATCAAAAATTCAATTGGGAAATTTACTGCATGAACCTTGAACTAGAAAAAATATTAAAAAGTTGTTTTTGAATACAGTTTTTCGTTTTATTGTATCTTCTTTTAATGACTTAGTAATTTAGGCAGTATACATACATATGTGTACTAAGTATATGTACATATATGTATTAAGTAACCAACCGCAAAAAAAAAACTAAAGAAAAGAACGCAGCGAAAGGGGTAACCTTTCTTAGTTCCATCAACACTTCATATTTTTGTCCGCGTTTAAAGGCTGTCAACAAACAAAAAATGTGAGGAAAACAAAGGAAAATACCCGCCCATTTAGTCACGCAATTAAAATCTTTAAGTATTTTCATAAATATTGAGCACATCTTTAAATATTTAAATTCATTGTTGAGGCCAGAAGACAATAAAAAGCAATTATACATATTTTGCTGGTGCATCCCACTTGCCATTCTTGCGGTTTTCTACGCCCCTAATTATGTAAGTGTGTGTGTTTGTATATATGTTTTTTTCTACTTAAATGTAATATTTTAATAACAACCCTTTTTAAAGGAATTTCTTTTTATGAATGTACAAGAAGATTACACAAATTAAGTGTGACGAAGGATAATTTAGACATAAATACATACATACATATATACAAACCTACATACATACAAACATACATACATACAATAGATGCAAATTATCTCAGCCAGTCTATTTGAAGATCGAATATATAACATTTGCTAATTACTTTATTTTATTTATTCTAATTTAATTTAATTTAGTTTTATTTTATTTTCTTTTTTTATTTAAATTATTTAGTTTTTTATTTTATTTGATTTTATTTTATTTTATTTTAATTTTTTTTTTAATCTAATTAAATTTTATTTAATTTGGTTTTATTTTATTTTCTTTTTTATTTAAATTATTTAGTTTTTTATTTTATTTGATTTTATTTTTTTTATTTTTATTTTTTTTAATCTAATTAAATTTGATTTAATTTAGTTTTATTTTATTTAATTTCGTTTTATTTGATTTTATTTTAATTTTTATATTTGTTTTACTTTTTTTTTTACTTTTTTTTTCACTCTACTTTATTTTATTCTATTTTTTCGCTTCATTTTATATTTTGTTTTATTTAATTTATTTCAATGAATTTAGTTTATATTAATTTAATTTAGTTTTTTATATTGTTTTCTTATTTTGCTTATTTATTTTTTTTGTTTTTTTTTTTCTTTTTATTCTGTTTTATTTTATTAATTTAATTTATTGTAGATTAATTTAAATTAATTTTATTTTATTTAATTTAGTCTCATTTTATTTTTTCTTATTTTATTGTGCTTAATTTAAATTAATTTAATTTAGTCTAATTTAATTAGTTTGATTTGAATTTTTTTATTTAATTTAATATAATTTTAATTAAATTTAATATAATTTTAATTAAATTTAATTTTGCTTTGTCTTATTTTATTTTTTTTTTAATTTTTTTCTTTTGATATTTTTTACTTTACTTTATTGTATGCTATTTTTTCGTTTCATTTCATTTTATTTTATTTTACTTTATTGCACTGAAATTTAAATTATATTATTAATTTAATTTGATTTAATTTAATTAATTTATTTTATTTATTTTATTTTGATTTAATTTCATTTTATTTTGTTTTACTTTATTGCACTGAAATTTAAATTATATTATTAATTTAATTTGATTTAATTTAATTAATTTATTTTATTTATTTTATTTTGATTTAATTTCATTTTATTTTGTTTTACTTTATTGCACTGAAATTTAAATTATATTATTAATTTAATTTGATTTAATTTAATTAATTTATTTTATTTATTTTATTTTGATTTAATTTCATTTTATTTTGTTTTACTTTATTGCACTGAAATTTAAATTATATTATTAATTTAACTTAATTTAATTTAATTAATTTTATTTTATTTCGATTTAATTTAATTTTATTTTGTCTTTTATTATTTTCTTTATATTTTTTATTCGTTTTTTGTGATTTTTTTCTTTATTTTAGTTTATTTTTTCGTTTTATTTTATTTTATTTTTTTACAAGATTTACTAATGTAATTTTGTTCAACCCTCCGTCCGGATATTTTTAACTAAAATTTTTTGGTATTGTATATTTTGTATAGTCTGGTGCAATTAAATAAAACATTGGGTAGTTTCTTTCAAAGACAGAAGGACCTTTGTTTGTGTAGTGATCGCTTGTAGCTAAGCATTGGTATGTTTGTATGTAGAAGCTAGGATGCGTATTTTTTATTGTTCTGCCGGCTTATGGCTTCGCGGGAAATGGTCCCATACAGTTAATTGCGTACATACATACATACATGCATAACTAGTACCCTAAAAATCAGATACTGATCTGCCTGCCGCAAGAGTATTCCGCAGGGTATAAATTACGGTCCATACTAACAAATCAGCACAGATCAGTTTTGTGATTTGACAGCCAACAATCAACTCATAGCGCAATATCTACATCTTCCAGAAAAAATTAAAAAAAGTTTTAGAAAATGGTATACGGATTTACCTGTGGTTCTTTCACCACTCGCCTTGTATTCGCAGTGTGCAAGGAAGTAGACGATCGAGATGCGAAGATAGCGCAAGTGTTGGCCAACATGAAACAGGAGCCACCGGATGAAGAAGAGGAAGAAATTCAGGCCGTTGACGATATTTTTACTTACGGAAATTCCAGCCCTTCAACGGGCAATGCCTCTGATCAGCCAATAATTTCTATACGCAATGACTTATTCACGAATAGAACATTTAGTCCAAATACTCCAAATATTCTCGATGAATTTAAAGGATTGTCCGATGAGGAGAGGGAGGAGAAGATACGGAAACGAGAAGAGATAGACCGGGCCTTGACGAAATATTTGAAGAGGATTAAGAAGATTGCCCTTAAGAAATTCAAGAAGAGGAAAAGAGTTAGACGTATACGAATTTAGATTTTAATATCTGTTTGTATGTATACACAAATGTACCAATCAACAACTTACGAGTTGTTTCAGATTTTCAATTTGAATAAAACAAATTTAATAAAAAAAAAAAAAAACAGAAACAAAAACAAATATTTAAATAGAGGGATAAAAAAAAATTCACATAAAACGCAAGGGAGGCATTTTGAATACAAAAGCATTTATTTACAAATATGACAATTGGTGATACATGGTCATTGGCACATCCAAATACTTACATATACACAAATTTGTTTAACCCTTTTGTGTTATTTTATTTCGTTTATTAATTTTTTTATTAATTTTATTTTTATTTTTATTTTTTAATTTAATTTAATTTCAATTTAGTTTCTTTACTTTGTAGTATTTTATTTTAATTTAGAGCAGTTTAATGTTTTTTTATTTTATTTGATTTAGCTTTAATTAATTAATTAATTAATTAATTTTTTTTCAGTTTCATATTGCATTATTTTAAATATTTATTTTACTTTTATTTCTTCATTCTATTCTATTTTATTCTACTTGACTTTATATTTTTGTTACATTTTCTGTTATTTTATTTTGTAATATTTATTTTCTCCTATTTTATTTTAATTAATTTTTTTGTTTTTATTTTGTTTTTAAGGGTTAGCCATTTCGAAATTCTCTCCTCTAATGGTCCATCCGTTGATTCCAATTTTCAACGACTCGTTCGGGCGTTTCGACTGGTAACTGGCGATTGACACGCGTGGGGTTTTACTCCAAGGCCTGAATCGAAGCGGAACTGTCCTTATAGACTTTATACTTTACATATCCTTACTGATAGTCGAACGTTGTGATATCACACGACCTAGGTGGCCAATCAACTGGCCCAAAACATGAAAGTTTCTGCTAACCTAAGTGTCCTTTCATTAAGTCCTTTCCACCAAACCTTTATTTTACTGGATGAAATGGTAGCTCTTGAATCTCTTCAGGCTGTTCTTCGTCCCGAATGAGGCAATTTTGCTTGTTTATATACCCATTGAGCCAGAAATGAGCCTCAGCGCTGAATTGAGAAAGTTTCCCTATTTAAGTGTATGAAGATTGCATATCCCTCCTCATTCTCTCTTACCACCTCCTTTAGCTTTTTAGTATACGATATTCATATGCTTTTTGTAAGTACTCTCTTTTTGTTTCATTCATCTCTTATGTATTTTCCTGATAAGCTTATAATTTCCTACTCATTCTTTTTGAATTGCTTCAGCGTGGTGAAGTGGAAAAGAGCCGACGAAAAGATGTAAGTATTTTTTATGCAGTATTAAAATCTTAACTCTTTAAAGCCTATAGGTAT
>JAWMAG010000001.1:10482500-10485000 GCA_037013455.1 Ceratitis rosa | reverse complement strand
AGAAGAAGCAGAGATAACTGCTCATTTACTGCTTTAAATACTGCTGGTTTTTCCGCAAATTTTCAGGGAAAAAACTACTAAATTGCCATGAATGCATTTGAGGTCTTACATATTGAAAATGGCATAAATAAGCAAGAAAAAATAGAAATAATTTTTTTAAGCATAGAAATAATGTAAGTTGAATTGATTTTCAGAAAAAAATATGCATAAAAAAAATTTGGTTGACAAAAAACAAGATATTTACAGATTTAAAAGTACCTTTTTTTTGTCAATAAAATAAATATATTTTTATAACATATATGCATCTATATGCATAAAAATAGGCACCCGCACTGCACTAAAAGTTAAATTGAATGTCGAGTGCAGATGAGGCTCTTAAAAAAGCATCACAGCGACATATAATACATACATATGCGAACAAGTATATATATATATGGGTGTGTGTGTGTGTGTGCTCAACACATTTATTCATACAAACACAGCTGGGCGAGAGCAACCATGACCATAATTTAAAAGAAAATTGGCACAGCAAATTGCGAATGGGTACACATGTACTCGTACACGTATGTATGGCAGTATGGCAGTCTTAACGGCCTCAAAGGGCAAAAGGTGCATGCATGCACGGTATGGTGGTAGTGGTGCCACTGCTTGCCGCTCACAATTATTCTGAACTTTGTGCGAACTTTTAAAAGAAAATAAAATTTCAGCTCAAAAGACCAACGAAATGACCAGCGAAGCCTAGCACTGCTGCATATGATAAATTGGCAATAAATGTACATACATATGTACACACACTCCTATGTACTTACATATCCTTATGTAAGTGTGTTGGGAAGGTAAGCAGGAATTGAAATGTGGTGCAAACGGAAGTAAACTTAAATTTTTTTTCCAAAAAAAAAAAACATTTCTCAAAAATTTCGACTTTCTTCGTGCGAAGCGGGTTCACCAGAGGGCTTTAAAAGTCAATATGATTACTTTTAAAATTCCTGAAATCCTCATTTTCTCGCTGGCTCCTCACATGTGTACTAAATTTTATTGCACATTTCTTATTTCTGTGCCTTTTCAGTGTGTTTGTGTGTATGTGTGCACTCACGTAGGCTGTGTGTGCTTCACAATTTTATGGTCAATTTATTTTTCAAATATTATATACACAAACTCCTTGTGATTTCCTTTTTTGGTTAGACATGAAAATTCAGCAAATCAAATGGCGTGCATTGCATTGAGCAATCTTCAAATCTTCTAAATGCCTCAACGCAGTTCACTGACTTTCGATGAACTATCAACGCTTGAGAGTCTAAATTTTTTGAATAATTCTTATATAGAGGAGCAGTACGTGAAGTAAGCCCCCCATAAGCATCTTGGAAGACGTCCAAGTGAAATTAAACGTGGGATGTGTATTAAAGATAAATCATTTTTGATATTTTTTTTGCATACGAGGGGATTATCAAAAGTTAAATATTAAAAATAAAATAAAATAAAATTATATATTAAAAATAACATAAAATAAAATGTAATGAAAAAATTAAAAAAAAAATAAAAAATAAAAAATTATAAAATAAACAAATATAAAATAAACGAAATAAATAATAAAGTCTAAAATCAAAAAATAAATAAAATTAAATAATAAATAAAAAATAAAAAATAAAATAAATTAAAAAGAATATAAGGGGAAAAAATTAAATAAAGTAAATTATCTGGAACAAAATATATAAAATAAAATGATATTAACAAACTATTTAAAATAAAATAAAAACTGAATAATGTAAAATAAAATTAAGATAAATAGATTAAAAAGTAAAGAAAATTAAATTTAATGAAATATAAAAAAGGAAATAAATAAAATTAAATAAATAAAAAAACTTAAAGAAAGTGTTTTAAAATTAAACAAAATAATCTATAACGACGAAAAAAAAAATTATAAAATAAATAAAATAAAATGAAACAAATAAATCAAACAAAAGGAAATAAATAAATAAAACGTAAAAAAATAATGTAAAATAAAAAATAAGGAAAATGACATAAAATAAAATTTAAAAAGAAAAATAAACTTAAAAAAAATAAATAAATAAAATAACATATAAGGAATAGTAAAATAAAATAAATAAACTAATTTTAATAATAATAGTAATAAAATAAATAAAAATAAAATCATTCAGTAAATAAAATAAAACTGAATAATACTAAAGAAAGTTATATATGTTAAAGCTAAATAATATAAAAAAATTAATTTTATAATGTTAAATAAAAAGATAATAAAACAATAACAAAAAAATGTAATGAAAAAAATTAAATAAATTAAATAAGGTGGAACAAAATATATAAAAGAAAATGAAATTAACAAATTGTTTAAAATAAAATGAAAACTGAATAATGTAAAATAAAATAAAATACTATAAAATAAATTAATATAAAATAGATTAAAACAAAATATCAGAAAATTAAATATAAAAAAAGGAATTAAATTTAAAAAAATTAAAGAAAGAATTTTAAAATTAAATAA
>JAWMAG010000001.1:10407500-10477500 GCA_037013455.1 Ceratitis rosa | reverse complement strand
TCAAGCCGAATAATATAAAATCTTTAAGCTGGCCTTTTGTAATTTGTTGACTACAAAAAGGTTATATGGAAGTTGGAGCTACAAGAGCATTGTAAGGAAGGGAAAAATTGTTGAGGTTATGCACGAAAATGGGGAACAGAAGATACCAAATACGCAGATGACTCTTAAGATGGATATCGGGATGGTGGAAAGACTAAACCACCAAGATCATGTGTTAAGATTGGAACAGAAGGTATGATATCGAGAGGACTGTAGGACTACTGTTTAGGCTTAATAAAAATCCTTACTTACATTGGTCCAAGATGGGCATTACTGTTAGTGATACAGTGACTAAAGCTCTGAAGCAGCACCAATTATATTGTAGATTTTGATTTGTAGAAATAATCTTCTAGTCAAGAAGAAGATCGCTGAGATGACTACAAAATGAACCAGTTTAAGGCCAATATGTTGAATATACTCAAGGAAATTAGTACTGGTAATTAATTTGAAATCATCTATTCACATTGCTATATTTTTTTCTGTGGCTTCCAAGACTGTAGTTTTGATGAAGGAAGCTACTGTGATTTGAGTGGGTTCATCTTCAGAAAGAACGTTGAAGTTTTATAGTTCACCAGCTGAACTTGCAGTATTTAAACAGAGAGATGAAAACGTCAGGCGGCTCATCAGACCGTTGAAAAACTGCTGTGCTGCCTGGTGTAGCAGCCAGATGGGGTAACGTAACCTAATCTAAAAATTTAATAAAATTGATATCAAAGCCGCTATAAAAATAAAGTAAATATAATTTACGCAAGTAATTTTAGGTCTCTTTGAAAAGATTTTTATTTCTACCGAACCATTATGTTGAACTGCATGAGGTATTAATTGAGCAGTAAAATGTAATACCAAAAATTACAATATATTGATTTCAAATCAGAGCATGCTAAATACAGAGAAAAATTACTTATAATTTTGGTAAAAATTGCTGCTTTGTTTGGGTCTTTTTTAGAAGCTAAAAAAAAATCATGCTGTATCACCATCATTTTATGAAATTTAAACACATAAACACACCTTAAGGGGGGAGACTCATGTAAAATTTTCAAAAAATCGATTTTTTTTTGCGATATTCTGAAAGTATACTATGTTGAGCATGTACTGACGAGCCGGAAAAAAAAAATCTCGAATATTTACAAAGTTATAGCTAATACAGTGGAGCGGGCCGTACTGAACTGTACTGTGTACTGAAACTTTAAACGCGATTATCTCGAAACTACTTTTTGAAAAACTGCTCGTGTTGTAGCTCAAAAAATTATTGACCGATTTGTTTGAAATTTGATGAGGCTTTTCTCTACATTACTACCGGAAGGATAAACCTAAAACTTCAGGTATTTTTGATTGATTATTTATTTTTTTGGGGTCAAAAGGGTCAAAAAAATAGCTCAAAATCGTAACTTTTTTTTAAGGCTGATTTTATATTGGATTTTATCCTTTTCTTTTTAATTTTATAGGTTTATCCTTTCCGTTTATATGTCCTGAAAAAAAAAATATTTTTTTTTTGGTGTTTCAGATCAAGTGACAAATGGAGCAGTTTCGGACCTCGCGTTAGAGGCAGCCTTCAAGACATCATGCTGAGCCACCATTTTGAATTAAAAAAAAAAAAAATTTTTTTTGTAATCTTAAAATGTTAAATAAAGTTGTGTTAAAAGTTCTAAATAATTAAATTATTTTATCACTGTAAAAAAAAATATTAAAAAATGACCGATTTCGAGGCATTTACATGAGTCTCCCCCCTTAAAGATAACATTAACTTAAATTATTTAATTAATTGAATCGTTTTAGCGCTAAAAACATACGAAATCCGTTAAGAAACTAGGTGTTTATAATTTTCAAAATATATTCATAATAGAGAAACCGTTCTTGCTAAACATTTTTTAAGAAGATGTCCTTGGTGTTTTTAGCGACTCGGTTCTTATCTCTTCAGTCCTCGTAAAAACACTGTCAATTCATGGAAAATATCCTACCGAGAGGCAGAGGATAAATCAGTCACTGGTAGGCTTACTGGGCCATTGTTGCGAAATTGCTTTTGCCTAAAATGAGCTGAACTGTTGAAGAAAGAGTATTTATTTTAACTCAAAATACACATACCGCTTATCATTTTCAAAATTTCAAGAATTTTTAAATACTCGATTCTATTTTTAACAGATTTACTTCATTGATGAAACTGTTTTAGATTTTATTTATATTCTTTATCGAAATGAATTTGACAAGAATGCTAACTACTGTCGTAAGCGGTTGACATTGTTATCATAGGCATTAAAACTGCACCGATAGCTCTGAAGAGAGGCGAACGAGGACAAGATGATATCTCCTCTCATCAAACAAACAGTCGGTCCACCTATGACTTGGCTTCCGTCGCCGTTTACAGCCATAAAGTGGATAATTTTGATAATGAAGAGCTATCAAAAATACACTCGAAGAGGTTGACATTCTCTGTCGTAACAACACCGCCGTTTGAACTAGAAAAAAGGGCTGTCATCAGTCATGCCGAAATCTTTATTTTTTAGAATTAGGTAAATAGTAATTCTCAATTTGGCGCGGCTTAAAATTAATTTAAGTATGTCAAAGTCATTTCAAAAATATAGCGAAGTTAGCGCGGCTTATAGATAGTTTAAGTATGGCAATGCCGCTTTTAAAATATGGCCGATAAACCAGCTATGATAGAACGAAAAGAACCGACATTCGAAGCTGGCATATCAAAAATTATATTATCCATCCATTGTCATTACTATTATCTTGCCTAAATATTCGTAACGTATGGGATCAGGGCGAATAAATCCCAGAGAAAAATTATCGTTTATATTTTAGCCTGAACCCACGATTTAGGTATATGGAGAATTCTGTACATCTAAAATTTGAAATATCCATTGTAGTGTTGGTATACATTAAGACCAGAAGTTTCCGGATATTGTCATTTAAACTGTCCGCACTTTTCTATACAAACCAAATGTTTAGGCTTTATTCGGATTATTTGGTAGATGGTTTAAGTGTTTATATATAATCATTTTTTGTTCGTTTAGGAAAATCCAGTAAACTCCAAAACTCTCCCTACCGAGCGATAGATTTGAAATTTTGTCAGATTATTTCTGCGGTTACTGGAAAGGTTTATGGGAAAAAAAATTATTCAGGAAGTGGAACGGGGACCGATATATTCGAAAAAATCGGACTACTCTTCTCTGAGGGACTGATCTATTCAAAAAAAATATTTTTTATGGCTCGATTTACTTGATATTCGGTATAGGCATACATTTTAATGGTGTATGTCTCCTTTTGGTATTTACATATTTCGGATCAAAGTTAGATTAAAATACTGTTTATCAATTTTATTGTTTAAATTAATATTATATAATTTTGGATGTTGATCAAGCCAGAACTCGAACATAAATAATAGTCAAATAATCTACTCTGAATTTGCTAGCTACCTGGATTGGGTTGGTTTAATTTTTTTTCTATGAAATTATCTCATGTCTGCCTTCTACAGGGTGTTCAAAAAATATGAAATAAATAACGAACATCGTTAAGTTGTATGCGGTTCACGAGTTGTGTGGATTGTTCGGAAAGTGTAAATGGAAGCACAGGGTTGTGTTCTGATATTCGGAAGATACTTTCGGCAATTTTACAGTACAATAATACATCGGTTTAATAAGTTTAGTTGAAATATCTCAAAAACTGAGGAGCCACTTCAACTCATTTGCTCGCCTTTCCGATCCGATAGGCATACATTTTGATGGTCTATCTTTTGTCCTTGTGGTATTTACATATTTCGGACTAAAGTTAGATTAAATTATTGTTTATGAATTTTATTGTTTAAATTAATATTGCATAATTTTGGCTGTTGGCATACAATATTTTTATTTTTAAGTTGTATGCGGTTCACGAGTTGTGTGGATTGTTTGGAAAGTGTAAATGGAAGCACAGGGTTGTATTCTGATATTCGGAAGACACTTTCGGGAATATTACATGCAAGCAAGGAATTAAAAAATTTTCTCCTTTTTTTGCATGTATAAGATCCACTGTTTGCCGAAGGTAAGTGTGACGTAGCTATACGACGTATCCTTCTTTGTTTACGAGTCTTGCCCTAAAGGTAATATATTCCTTTGTAATTGTATTTTTTAACCCTTTGATGGATTTGCTTTACGTACAAAACATCTCACTTAATGATGATTTATTTTTACCGCAAACCCTTTTTTCGCAGAAAGCAATTTATTTTCACTCTTTGTGGTGAAAAGATGAAAACTTTCTATATTTTCTTAACCATTTATACGCCATGCTGTATAATATATTTTGAAAAACAAATGATAAAATACAATATTTAAAAATTAACCTTTTTTTGAAATATAATCTACTAAAAAACAAAAAAAAACTGTTCCATAAAATGTTGGTGCATGAAAGGGTTAATATGCCATTAATACGCGAATGCACGCATCCATCTGTACAGGCTGCAAGTGATCTAAAATAACTGTACGCTCGGATATTAAATGGCATTTTTTATATTTTTTTCTGTGGCAATACGCAAACAAATAGAGCTTGAGCAAATTTTATATAAAAATATGGGAATATAAGTTTTCCGTCTTCTTTTTTTTTGGTGGTAAATAATATTTTGAAGCTGTCGCTGCTGACCCATATTCAAATAGAGTAATCGCTGGAAATTAACTTTTCGGTAGGCATATTTATTTCAGTTATACAGATGTGTACATGTAGATATTGTGCAGGGTTATGCATTTTACGGCTTCGAAAATAAACTTTAATAAAATGCATTTAAAAGAGTTTTTTCCATCAAATTCTATTTTTATTACAAAACTCGAACCTTGGCATTATATATGAAACCCTACACTATTCAAATAATGACCGTTTCGCGAATTTTCGAAAACTCCAATCCATTTGTGGTACATTTTTGTGACTACAGTTGTTGTGTGAGCTGAACTTTATATGAATGTAGGTGTAATGCTGCAACTACCCATCTTACATACCTTCCGTCCATAACAACCTATCTTATGAGAGCGCCATGCAAATGAAAAGTTGCCACCGCTTGCCCATGCCGTTACTGACGGTTGTCCCATAGAAACCAGCGGCGATTTGATTTTTTCCGTAAAATCGGCTCAGCTTATTTCTCGCTCTTATACAAGGTTGCCAGTATAGATTTTGTAAAATAATATGAAATAAACTGAGGTAATGTGTAGTTTTTTCAAAAGAAGAGAAAACTGAATTCGCAATTAATTATTTATTACCCTATAGATCATGTATATTTGATTAGTGTTTATATTGGAACATATAAATTATGAAATTTGATGCCGAAAATTGTAAATTTGTTTAAATGTATGCAAACACACTGGCAGCTGGCAACATTTCGCCGTCGTTCGTAGCATCGATAACTCGTGTATATACACTGCTCTTCCAGTGGGCTGTTATGGACGTTAGCTATGTAAGATGGGTAGTTGCAGCATAAGTCCAACTTCAAAACACTCCATATGGTACCTCAAGAATGTCTGAAGACAGACACATTAGGGTCTTCGGCTACACTTTCACATGCAATAGCGATATTTGAGGTGGAACGAGCAACGCGATGATGCACTGGTCTTACATTGTCTGTAACTGATGCAGTCTCTTAAAATTTCTAAAAATTTTGCTTGAGTAATTGAATACATTTTTGTGATAGGTTTTAACAATATTACCCCGTTGTGAGGTTGTTAAGCGATCCGTTTTCAAAAATTCCAAATTTTTAACGGAAATAAAACATAAGGTTTGACAGTTAAGTTTGACAGATGTCAAAAAACCAATGATAAAATGGATAACCTTATTATTTACCTATCCATAACTTAAACTCTAATTCTATTAATATCCGTAGCCTTTTATATCCATGTATTTATATTTGTACATGTCCATACTTATACCCTCATCCATGTTCATTTCTCCAATCTTAATTCCATAACTATATCTATATCCACGCACATCCATATCTATTCCATATCTATATTGACATCTATTACCCAAATAAATATCTTTATACTATATACATATCCATATCCAAACTAATTACCATATTCATTTCCATATCCCTCTCAATCTTCATTTCCATATCCATATCTATTAATATCCATATCCATTCTGAAGAAATATCCATTTCGTATCCATATCAATATCCAATATCAATATACATTACCCAATGAGTATCGATAACCACATCCATTTCCATACAGTACCCATATCCGTGACCATAATATATGTATAAATCTCCATATTCCTAAAAGTTTTTATATTAATACATTTAACCACGTCCATTTGCATATCAATATATATCTCCATATCCATATCCGTGCATATCCATATCTACATCCATCCATATCCATATCCATTCATATCCATATCCATTCACATCCATATCTATTCATATACATATTCATTCATATCCATATCCATTCATATAAATATCCATATCCATTCAAATCCATATCCATTCATATCCATATCCATTCATATCCATCTTCGTTCATATCCATATCCATTCATATCCATATCCACATCCAAGTATATCCATACCTATATCCATTCATATCCATATCCATGCATATCCATATCCACATCCAAGCATGTGCATACCCATATCCATTCACATCCCTACTCATTCATATCCATATCCATTCATATCCATATTCATTCATATCCATATCCATTCATATCCATATCCGTTCATATCAATATTCATTCATATCCATATCCACATCCAAGCATATGTATACCCATATCCATGCATATCCATATCCATTCATATCCATACTCATTCATATCCATATCCATTCACATCCTTATTCATTTATATCCATATCCATTCTACATAAATACACATTTTATTTTAGTAAGCTGCATTCTTATCCATGATCTCAAAATACAGCCTCGAACTTTTGAAATCCCGAAATGGATAACACTATATATGGGCGACATGTATGTATCCATTAGTGCATCATGTGGTATGTATGGACGTACATAAGATCATATAACCATATGCAGGAATATAAATATAAATTGCTGTTCATACTCATAGGTATATGTATGTATGAAGTATACCTAGTGTTGCTATGAAATACATTTTAATTACTTAATTTTTTTCAATGGGTTATTTGATATTGATTATATTTTGCTTCATTTTCTGTACATACACGTATGTTGCTACATATAAGTGCGCTTTGGCATACAAGCATTTCAAATTTATCATTCATCGAATTTTATTTGCAAATTGAAAAAAAAAAATACAAAACCAAGTAAACACTAATAAACCAACAGCCACATAGGTATATACATATTTACTTATACTCGTATGTATACGTGTATATATATGTTGCAGTATAAGCTCATATGCATATTGCATATGTAATTACGTGGAGTACATTTCTAAACAAATATAATTTACATACACTTCAATTTGCAATCGAGCGAAACTCACATATTCATACAGTAGTTTAGCTAACAACGAGTTTGCACTCGAGCTTATTTATAACTGCATACATACTATAACATGTATGTATTTATTTATTAAAAAAATGTCTCACCGCAAGCGTCAATATCCAATAAAATACAATGTGAAAACATTCGAATTTTTGCAATTGAAAAATTACATTAAAAAACTATTATTTGTGAAAGTGTTTGCGGTCGGCCAAGTGATAATGTATGAGTGTGTGTGTGTGTGTGTGTGTACTTGTTTAGCAGCTGGAAAATAAAAGACAAAAAATCAATTTGAATTTGTCAAACTAAAATTTTGCTGTTAGTCGTCATACGGTTGGAGTATTAGAAATCAGTGTCATACATTTTTTATTAAATATATTGATGAATGAGTGATTTCGAACAACAACATTCTATACGTGATAGAATATTTAATATATTTTTTTATAGACTTTTAAATTGAATTAAAATTTTTTTTTCTTTTAATATTTTTACGCACAATGTTTATCGCCCAAAGCTTTTTTTTGATTCTTTTAACTTTTGTGGGAATAATTTTTTATTTTTTAGACTGTTAATTATTTCTGATTTTTTTTTATGAAAAGGAAAAAAGTTTTATCAAGTTCTTTTTTTCTAAAATTAACTATGCGTTTAAGGGGTAACATTATGCAATAGCTCCCTCCACCTACCTTTTTTACGGTTTTATTACCCAAAATCTAGGTGGCTATTTAAATTTATATGTTATAGTAGGAAATGATCAATGAACCGTATAAAAATAAGTCTGCTAACCAAGTTTGATAGATATCTACAAAACTGAGTGACCTAGTTTGAATTCCAATAGACGGAAAGGCAGGCAGACAGACAGCCGGAATAAACATTGCTGGGTGTTCTCCTCCTCTTCCTCCTTATTAAAATAAAAAGCATACAGTAGAAGAAGTTTATCGGTAAGCTTTATTAAAAAATAAAAGAATTTCCGCATTAATTTTTATAAAGTTTTTTATTTTTTTTTTTATTGTAGAAAAATTTCCACATATATGATATAGCACCTTGTGATTTCTGGTTATTTCCAAAAATTAAAAAAGTATTTAAAAGAAAAGGTGTTTAACAGCAACGAGGAGATAAAGAATGCACTTAATAATGAGCTTGATAAGCTTAAAAAGCATGATTTTGTAGACTATTTTCAGACGTGGATCTATAGGCTTAAGAAATGCATTGAAATGATAAAAAAGGACAAAGATTACGAATAAATACAGAAGGAATTTTTTTTCAGGTTTTTCTGATGAATTGACCGAACTTTTTTTAATTCCCTCGTATTTTCTACAAATTTTGAAAGTTTTTTAGAATTGATCAAGAAAACGAATGTTATAAAAATTCTTATATTTACTCTTCCAGGTACTAGCAGTTGGAATTCGAGATTCCTTACACAACTTCTTAGTGATGAAAAAGTGCAAATATTAAAAATTTTCCAACCGATTTGAGTTACCTTTCATTGTACAAACAAAATATTATATTTTTCAAAGTTCACATATGTGAAAATATTTTTCTGGTATTATATTTTTGGCTCTAAATTACGCCGAAACTCGAAGGTGGTGGAATTTTGTCTGACCTATCCCCAGCGATAGTTCTAAAACTTGAAAGGAAGACTAATACAATAATTCCAAAGGATTTGGTATTTTCAGATTTAACAAAAACAAATTAAAAGTCACCAACTGACCAAACTTTTGTTAATCCCCTCGTATCATTAATAATATTATATATAAATTATTAATAAGCGTTGCACGTTTTTTGTGCACTTTTACCCCACTGTGCGTGGTCGAGAATATCGATAGTCATAAAAAATAATAGTCAAACATTTTTTATTTTTTTCTTTTCTTTATTTATTTTTACTTTTTATTACATAAATGGAAAATCTTAAAATTCAATACATTAATAAATCTTCAAACTATTATAAGCGACAAAATATTGTCTCCTCCGATTGATGGAGTGCTGACATTTTGGTTTGTCCAGAGATCGGCGTTCATAACGGCTGCCATTGATTTATGCAGTCTGCCGCATTTTCTTCAAACGCTTTCCTTCATCAGCGCACTTATCTGTGATTGCAGCTCTCACCTTTTTCTCGCTGCATTGAAATTTGTTGCATACAAAGAACATAATATCTGCAATTTTGGATCTATCTAAGGGCGGCTTAACCGGCCGATTGTCCAAAAAGGCAGGCGACGCCTCCCCACTATAGGAATGAGTGCCTAAAGTATGCCGCTCAAAGAGCAACACCAGCAGGGTCCGAGTTGCCACACTAGGATTTTTCCAGTTTATTGCTTTAAACTGAGTCTGCGTTATGGTGGTCCCATTGGGCCCTAGATATATTTCATTACTCTCATAACGTTCTTCATCATTTAATTCTGCTTCAGCTGCTAATGGGAGAGTTTCTTTTTTAGTTTCATTTCTCTCATTTCGTTCTTCACCGTTTAATTCTGCTTCAGCTGCTAATGGGAGAGTTTCATTTTTAGTTTCATTTCCCTCATTTCGTTCTTCATCATGTACATTAACAGCTAATGCGTAATTTTCACTTTTAGTTTCATTTCGCTCGTTATCAATCAATTGTTCATTAGCAGTTACTGGGAGACTTTCTCTTTTAGTTCTCTTCGACCTCGTTTTTTTGCGCTTTTCACTCTGATCCTCCAATCCAACAACATATCGCTCGGTAGGCATATCATATTCCTCATTTCGAATTCTATCTTCACGTTGGCGTTTAAGTCGTCCACTCTGTCTAACTGCTGCTGTTTCTGTAGTCAACGTACTGATTTCACATAGTCCTAAAGAAAATAGGAAGGCCTTCTTCATTTTTTCCATAAACTCGGGCTGATCTCTTACGGCTCCCATACCGAATAGGCCTTGACTGGTGCTTGTGGTGCTTGCCATTTTTTCTTTCGCAAAATTATTAGTTTTTAAAATGATGATTTTTTATCAAAGACTTGATCTGCACTTGAGTGTCACTGAAATGTTTTTGAAACTACTTTGGAAAGGACACCTCTTTTATACCCACGGAACTAGCGCAAGCCTTGAAGTCCTCTCAGGCGTAAGTACATTTGGGTAAATCGTTTGTTAGAGCGAGATAGAGATAGATATAGAAATAGAGAGGGTTAGAGAGAGCGAGAGATAATCAGGTAGCCATTTGAGTTTATATTTTGCGATCGCATATCCATTGTTCGTCTTAATCCTCTATTGTTTGTTTATTATTTTGTTTTTTTTTTTTTCACTACAATTTTTCTTGACATAACTAATTCAAAAACACTTTCCGGAGAATTTCAAACATTATTAATTCATGGATTAAGACGAAATTCGCTTTTCTTTTTCTTTTTGACCATATTTGATGTGAAGAAATTTCGTACAGACACTTTTTTGTTATATTCCAAGAGAAAGGAGTTTTTAAAAGTAATATTAATTTTTTATAATTTTCAATTTTAATCAATTAAAGGAAATTTGATTTTTTAAAAATAATAAATTTTTTTTTTCAAGAAATTTCAGATTTTGAATTTTTAATATCTCTAATAAGAGTAAAAAATTTTATAAAATAAATATTGTATTTCACTTGAATTCTTTTTGTTTTAATCTGTTCGCGTTTAAGGCGAATCCATAAAATTTCTTTTCTTATAAAACAAAAAAACAGGCAACCAAGCATAATTACTTTTTAAATATATCCCTATTAAGGAGCAGCCTTTTATTTCTATCCGTTGTTTTTTCTTTTTTTTTTTTTGCAATTTTCACTTGACCCAAAGCCAGGTATCAACGCAAATTTTTCAAACGAAAACCTTTTTTGTTCAAATCTCGTATTGATTTTTTTTGGAAAAACTTTATTGTAACACATTGTTATGCAAAAGTATATATTTGCATATACATACAATGAATATCCTTCGCGTGTTAGTTACGGTTGAAAAGATTAGCGTATATCTTAATATATGTACATATATATACCCTTGCATGTATACTCTTGCATACATACATACATACATACGCATGCAAGAATTTAGTACCAATGTATACTTCTTTGTTTATCGCAAAACTTAAAGAATGAGACAGTTTTTCAATTCTTTTATTAAACCTTAAGTGCTCCAGAACCTTGGGTAACCCAGAACCTTGAATACTCTAGAACCTTAAGTGTTCCTCCATGTTCCTCTGCTTTAACCATCATTTAAGAGCGCCAGTGCGAGCAAGCTGTTCTGCCTTCTCATTGCTTTCTACATTCCTTTGATCGAAGTAATATTACCAGCTTTATCCCGCGATTGTCTCTTTAATGACTTTTTACTTATTCTCGCATATTTGGACCCTGCGTTGACACACTTTATTGCCTTGATTGTCGCTTGACCGTCCACGAGAAGTCTGTCTGCTTGGAAGACAGTGTTGTAGGCTTTGAAGCTTACTTAGCCACAGAAAAATGCTAATACCGGGCATGTATTTAGATCCATCTTCTGTATTACCGATGGACTTGCCCTACGCACAACCTTCCCTGCCTGAAAAGGAGTAGCTGGCTTGTAACTGACCGAAGGTTTCCCTTTACCGGTAACATTGTACGAGTTCTGTTATATTTATTTGTACTTTGCCGTGATGCTCACAGTTAGGGGTCTTTACCATGTTGCCCAGTACTTTCGGGTTGTCATCAGATCGCAACAGAGCTTCCCAAGCAGAAAGAATGGAAATTTACAGGAGCGAAGCACACAAAAGTCGCTTTAATTTTCTGCCCTGTTTTGCACTTAGAGTTCTGTATAAAATGTATGCAATTTGCAGTATTCATATTTCGCAGAAAATACAAACTAATGTACATATCTATTGGATTCACAGGGGACAGAAATGCAATGCTATTAGCATAATAAAAATGATTGTAGTTTTCTCGATAAATTAACCACAAACTACAAAAGCTTGAAACATAATAGTTCTCATCATAGTAACTGTTGTCCTGAGTCCGCAACCATATACATATGTACATACTTATGTACGTAACAATATACATACATACATACATTCCAGAGTTTTGGTTTAATTCTATAGAAAACCCTGATTGAGGGATAAATGTGTTCATTTACATTACCTTGACGAGGCACCTAGTTATGTGGGAGGGTGTCCTTGTATTTAGTTATGAAATCTTTAGCGACTGCAAATTATCCTAGTAAAATACATACTTACACAAATGTATGTATATTGTATAACAAGAGCAGAAATACAAAAGAATGAATATTGTAACAAGAGTATACGTGTATGTATGAGCTATATTTCGAATGAACATTGACAGACGCTTCGAAGAAAGAAATTGAGTTGCAGAGTAAAACCTGCGGTTGCAGTTTTTAATAAGAACTATGATAAATATTCTTGGTAAAATATGTATTTGTATACGCAAGCATAGGTAAACATAAAACAATGTTACAAAGTATCAAACAAAGGGTAAAATAATTTTTAGTTTCTCATTAAAAACGGTTGCACTAGAACGTGTTGTGCCTCGAGTATCTTCAAAAATATATTGTAAAAAATAAATAAAGTAATGTAAACAAAATTAAATTAAATAAAACTTAATTAATTTAAATTGAACTAAAAATTAAATAATACCAAATTGAACAAAAAATCCAATCTACTTAAATTACAATAAAGTAAAATAAAATAAAGTAATAAAAAATAAATTAGCTTAAAATAAAGTAAAAAAAAAAATAAGATTAAAATAAAATAAAATGACATAAAATAAAATGAAATAAAATAAAATAACATAAAATAACATAAAATACAATAAAAAAGATAAAATATAATAAGATAATATAAAATAATTAAATTAAAATCAAATAAATAAAATGAAACAAAATGAAATAAATAAAATAAATAAATAAAATAAAATAAATTAAAATAAAATAATATAAAATAAAATAAAATAAAATTAAATAAAACAAAATAAAATAAAATAAAATAAAATAAAATAAAATAAAATAAAATAAAATAAAGTAAATAAAATAAAATAAAATAAAATAAAATAAAATAAAATAAAATGAAATAAAATAAAATAAAATAAAATAAAATAAAATAAAATAAAATAAAATAAAATAAAATAAAATAAAATAAAATAAAATAAAATAAAATAAAATAAAATAAAATAAAATAAAATAAAATAAAATAAAATAAAATAAAATAAAATAAAATAAAATAAAATAAAATAAAATAAAATAAAATAAAATAAAATAAAATAAAAGAAAGAAATAAAAATATAATAAAATAAAATAAAAGAATATAACACAAAATAAATTAATATAAAATAAAATTAAAATAAAGTAAAATAAATAAAATAATTTAAATTAAAATAAAATGAAATAAAATTAAGAAAAACAAAATATAATAAAATAAAATAATATAAAATAGAACAAAATAAAATAAATTACAATGAAATAGAATAAAATAAAAAATATATAAAAAATAATTAAATAAAGTAAAACAAAATAAAATAAAATTAAATAAAATAAGATTAAAGTAAAATGAAATAAAATAAAGTAAAATAAAACAAAATAAAATAAAATATAATAAAATAAAATAAAACATAATAAAACATATTAAATTCAAATAATATAAAGTAAAATAAAATTAAATAAAACATAATTAAATAAAACAAAATTAAATAAAATAAAATAAAATAAAATAAAATAAAATAAAATAAAATAAAATAAAATAAAATAAAATAAAATAAAATAAAATAAAATAAAATAAAATAAAATAAAATAAAATAAAATAAAATAAAATAAAATAAAATAAAATAAAATAAAATAAAATAATATAAAATAAAATAAAATAAAATAAAATAAGATAAAATAAAATAAAATAAAATAAAATAAAATAAAATAAAATAAAATAAAATAAAATAAAATAAAATAAAATAAAATAAAATAAAATAAAATAAAATAAAATTAAAAAAAATTAAAAAAAAAATAAATAAAATAAAATAAAAGAAGAGCAAATAAAATAAAATAATATAAAATAAAAAAAAAATAAAATAAAATAAAATAAAATGAAATTAAAAAAAAAAAATAAATTAAAATAAAATAAAATAATAAGTAAAGTTATTTAAGATAAAAGAAAATTTTAAATACAAAAAATATAAAAAATTTAATAAAAAGAATAACTAAGTTGAAATAATTTCAAATAATATAAAAATAAAAAAAAGTATAAATTTAGAGAAATTAAAAAATTTACAAAAATGCAGTATATATATTAAAAAAAAAATATTTTAATTTAGAACAAACATTTATATATTTTATTTTGAAAAAAATTTAAAAATAAAATAAAATTTAAAAAATTATTGAAGAAAATAAAATAAAACGGATTAAAAAAATTTAATAAGAAAATATAAAAAGAATAAAATTACAAGAAATGAAATAAAATTAAATGAATATTTGAAACCAAACCAAATAAATTGAATAAAAATATTCAGACAATTATATAATTTAAAATTATATAAAATTAATTAATTGAAATTATATAGAACAAAAGTAACCAAAGTTAAGTAACATAAAATAAAATTAATTTAAATTAAAATAAAAAAGGAAAAACTAAATAATATGGAAAAAAACTAAAATTAAACAAATATAATTAAAAAGTTTTAAAATCAAATAACATGAAGAAATTAAAAAGACATTATGGCCTTTCTACCGACGGAGCAGAGTCGTATCACAGTACGTAGGTAAGTGTATTAGAGGATTTCGAGTACAGTTCAGTATGGAAAGATTAAATTAAAAAAGGAAGTACTTAATAAGAGTGAATCCTGTTCTCAAGTTTATTTTTCATGTCCTTAAAGCGTTAGTACTAGACAGGGTTGTATTAAATGAAAAATGTTTTTGAATTCATTTAAACTTAAGCAAATGTATAGTACTTTGTACCATAGTAGTGATACACGGGCACTCAATCTTTAAAGCTAAACTATATATGTCACCGATATATACATAATTTTTCGAGGTATAGAATATTTCATATGGATAGATTGATTTTTACAGCGCTCAAAATCGGTAAGAAAACTCCTTGTTCCTCTCAGAAATTCATCGATATTTGGTTGGGCTATGAATAGCTACTTTATAAAAAGATTTCTGTATTAATTAATTTAAAAAATATATTTTACATATTTATATAGTGAATACATTCAAAAATCATAGAAAATTTTTTTAAATAAAAAATTTAGAAAAGTTTTCTAACTGCAGTCGCCCCTCGGCAGGGAATGTCAACCACCCCGAGTATATGTTTGAAATAAAACTCCTCATAAAAAAAATCGTCGGCTGCTTAGTATAATATGTAGGTCCATCCATTTGTTGGAAAAAACATCGAAATGCAAAACATATTTATATATGTGCTCTATAGGTCCTACATAACAAAAAAGTCAGCGATATCACTCATACCCGCTCCATGAGCAACTGTTTTCCCTATTTTTGGTATTCAGAAAGCCATCAGGTTGAACTGTATTTAAAGGACCTCTGAAATATATACCCAAACCAAAATTGAAAGTAAAAGTTTTAGTACTACCTATTACAGGTTTTTATAAATTTTTTCTTCAAAAAATTATTTAAACAACCAAAAGTTTGCCAATGGCTTGTATAAATCAAGTATTTAAACTAAGATTTTAGTACCGATTAGATTTTTGGTCAAATCACTTTAACATCGATTCATTAGAGATGTGACCAATGATGCCTGCGTAAAGCCGCTTCCGCTTCGAACAAAACAATTTCACGTTCAATTTTATTAATTTGTTTCACAATGCGTCGCTCCTCACGCAACAACTTTCTGCACATTTTCACAAGCATTTGTCGTGGCTGTGGGCAAACGTGCAAGGATAATGCAAGTATATAGTAAAAGTTTAGTGAATATTTTAGAAAATATGTCAATTTCAAAAACGAACCTTATTATTCGGTGATCTCTGACCCATTCTTGAGATGTAACGTCTATGGGATAGGTAAAAAGTATTAATAAATGGAATATAAATTAAAGACGGTTTCTTTTTTTCATTAATACGCACCGCAAAACGTCGAATGCGCGCACACCAGTGGTGTTTTTTATAATCTCCAAAGATCGGGATTTCATATCAAATTTATAATTAACAATTTAAAAAATTTTAATATTTAATTTACTTATTATTTAAAGAATTAATATTTTTTTTGTTTTATTTTATTATTTTCATAATTTTTTTTTCTGTTTGCTTGAAATCTTATTTTTTTTGAAGCATAAAAAATTTGAATTTTTTTGTTTACTGTCATTCTCAGCATACATAACCTGGCTGAAACCCAATATGAAACTAAAGCAGACTAGTCTAAGACCATATAGGGACTGGTCCAGGCTCATTTTTAAAATACTCATACTCATGTTATATTAAATAATAATACAGAGACAGAATAAACCAAAGCGGCTGCAATAACCGAGTGGCTAGCATTGCGTACTGCCATTCGGAGAGCCAGAGTCCGAGTCCTGTTTCGACCAAAAAAGTTTCCAAATACTGGAATATTATCTTGGAACAATTTGAGTAGTTTCTCAGTAACATTTCGTGCTAAACACTCTTGTTCAATTCGTGTATTTTTGTTTTCTTTTATCTCTATCTTGACTCTACAAAAGGATAATCACTTGCTCTATGCGGATTAAATCATTTTAGTATAATACATCAAAATTTATTTAATAATTATCAGTTATTGTTCGAAATTCGCTTTTGTTTTATTGAAAAATTCCTGTTTAACTTTGTGTTTTATGTCTGAGACTGTAGCGGAAATCATTAGAAGCCCATGGCATTTGGCAGGGCTTCACAAAATAAGGTGAATATCTCATACCACTATATTTGAATAGAGAATTTTCAAAAAATTTCCAAATAGAATTAAAAAAAAAATTAAATAAATGCCATTAGACGCCATATTGACGTCGCATCAAATTATATAATACTTATGTAGACCTATACACCCACATCATATCATGGGGTCATGAGTTCACACCATTTCCATCACATCACACGATATCATATCATATCTTCCTTAATAATATTCGTTGCCACATCAAAGCTTAGTACATACATCACATCTTTTTACAAAATATACTATATCAATTTACATCTTTAAGTAAATATTTTAAAATCAAATTACCTTACTTGCCATTTAAATGGAATCGCATCGCATTATGTCATATCACATTTCTTCAAATTACATTAAATGTCATTAAAAGACATAACATCACAGCACATCAGCACTGCATATCGCTGCGCCCCACTTCGCCTCACTTCTACATATGTATATATGACATCACAACACTACTGTACATTACATCACATCACATCATATCAGCATACATCAAATCATAGTACATCTCTTAATCCCACATCAATTCATATCACATCACATCGCTTTACCGCTTATTAAAACATATTACATTACCTAAACTCACCACTATTTAATAATATCACATCAAATCAAATCATATCACATTAGGTCACATCAATTAAGTCACATCACATCAATTCATATCACGTCCCATCAATTCATATCAGATTAAGTCATATCACGTCACATCAATTCATATCAGATCAAGTCATATCACATCACATCAATTCATATCAGATTAAGGCATATCACGTCACATCAATTCATATCACTCAGTTCATATCAGATTAAGTCATATCATATCACATGAATTGAAATCAAATTCAGTCATGTCACCTCACATCAATTCATATCAGATTAAGTCATATCATACATTAAATCATATCACATCACATCAATTCTCCACACAATAAGTCATAATACTACATCACTTGACTACACATCAAATCATTTCACCACATGTCAATTCATATCACGTCATGTCAACATAGATAAATTCATAATCATTACATCACGACACATTAAATCATATCACCTCACAACGCATAATATCACTTCATAATGTGCTATAATTTAATTATGATCACATAATATTATTTTGCAATATGTATGGTATATCATTCAGCCAGGTTTTATATACACTTTCCAGGTTCAAAGTTCTTTCTTAGTGCATTATTCCTCCACCTACAATTTTTTTAAACTTTTTAAAAAATTTATTAAAAAATTGCTGATCCTTACCCTAATCGTTTTGAATAAAACTTTGTAATGATTTTTTCTGTTTTATAAAACTGTAAATTTTTTTCCAAATTAACGTTCTTTACAGTTTACGATATATTTTTTTCTTTTTGTATGCCTGAAATTACAATTAAAATATTTTCGGATTTTTTGGAAACTTTTTACTTTTTTTCTAATATTCGCATCAGTTTGGTATAAGTCTAAAACAATGTTTTCGGCACCTCAACAAGTTTTAAAAAATCGTCGACGTTTGTCTGCTTTAACAACGCTGCAGTAAGTGTGTTTGTTGATAAATATAATGTATGTATATTACGTATGAACATATAATATCATATATATAATACGTGTACGAGTATAGAACTATTAAAAAAAAATAGTTATTAATAAAAAATCTTGTTTTTAGAGCAAGAATTGCAGAAAATAATGTATGTGCGAACAGATTCAGCATTGCCAAGAAGGTTGGTTATTATTTTTATTTTTTTGGGTGGATTTAAAAATTTTCTTCTTTTGTTCAGCAAACACAAACGCTGCGAGAATTCTTCGAAGATCTACAGATAGAAGAAAATCGCATAAAACGTGAAATTCAAAGAATCGGACAGAAAATCAAGAGATTCGAAAATTCGAACATTGATGAAAAGGATAATGCTACTAAGAAAAAAAATTAAATTTAATTTAAAAAGTACAAAAAATAACGGTATGTTAAATTCGTAGATTTTGTAAAAGAAAATGAATTAATAATATCACAGAATACTTCAAGGATTTTTTATTTAAAATCTTTTCGGCATCTAAAATTAAATTAATCTGATTGAGAGCCATCTCATAAAGCTTCATGCAAGCTGCTCCACTCGTTCATGATATTTTTCAGAAGGTCTTCTTCGCTAAAGGATTCCTTAAGACAAAAAGATTCATTTCCTACTGTTGCTGTTTGCAGAAGCACATTTCTTTGACAAAATATTTTTGAAACTTACAAAAATTACAAAACCCATATATGTGAGTAGTAAGCTCTGTAATTTTAGTTTTCATTTCGTTTGCATTATTTTCTTTTTATTTCTAAGCAAAAGCTGTAAACATTTTTTTTCTACTATTTAATGTACATATGTATTTTAACTATTTTCGCAATCATATCTACGAACTTTGTATTTAAATTACCGGCTCATTCAAAAATTTTGCACCATTCAACCGCAAGCACAAGTTAAATACCAAAGCACATAAATACATACATACATATGTCACGACTTACAAGGAAAGTGTTGATAAACCAGAAAAATATGACTTTGTTGAAATATTTTGTGTAAGAATAATGTGAATTTATTTAAGAATTTTAAAACCATTTATTGATTTTAATAAATTTTTAATTCTGTTTAATTTGCTTAGGCGTCCCATAGCTTGCACTGCCGGCAAGCAAGGTTATATTAAAACGGTAAAATTTACTATTGAATATTGTGAATAATTTAATGAAACTTTTATTCCACTAATTTGAAGCAAAATATGAAGCTCCGTAATATGTTGAAAAGTTTGCAAGAACAAGATAAACAATTTCAATCAAGACTGTACCTTAAGCAGCGCGGCTTTCATATATCAGAAGTGAAGGCAAATAAGTTTCCGTTTTTTAATTCACGTTAGTGAAACATACATATTTATGTGTGAGAGAAGTAAATTTTATTTCGCATCATTTTTTTTTGTACATAAATTCTCATGTAAAAAAATTGGTAGACGAATTTTTATGTGCTTATACAATGATGATGTGTAAACACATAAAAGTTTGTTTAATATATGAACTAAATAATTAAGAAGTTACAAAATTTTATTTGAAAACGGTTTAAACTACTTTACCTTAAATATATTAAGAAATAAAAAAATGAGCAAAATAAATTAAATTAATTAAAAAATAAATAAAATAATGTAAAATAAATTAAAACAAATTAATATAAATAAAATAGAATAATACAAAAGAAAACTAAATAAAAAAAAAATAAAAATAAAATATAATAAAATAAAATAAAATAAAATAAAAAATACTTAATGACCTTGTCCGCATATCCAGGCTGTAAACCGACCCTTTTAATGACACAATAAACACCTTTTAGTAAATGGATAATAATGAACCAACAAAATACTAAACTCTTTAAATATTAATAATTATTGCTGTAGCCTGAAAAAAATACAAGGTCATTATATTTTGTTTGCGCGTCCGAGCCACTGCTTAGGTGTCATAAAAAATACGTGCGATTTTTCTTAAGTCCCTAATTATGTGTTGTGCACCAATAATCCGGAGGTAGGTATGCATGTATTTTTCTACTTAAATGTATTATTTAAATTTTAAAACTTGTCTAAAACATCTCATTTTAAGAATGTACAAGAAAATTACAAAATTTCAATGCCACGGAGGACTATGTACACTGGCTATTCTGAGAAAAAAACATACATACAAACAAACGTATACAAACTATCTCAGCCAGTCTACTTCAAGGTCGAATTAATAACATTCACTTATTATTTTACTTTATCTTGTTTTATTTTATTTGATTTTATTTATTTTACTTTATTTTATTTATTTTATTCGATTTTAATTTTATTTATTTTATTTTATTTTATTTGATTTTAATTTATTTTAATTTATTTTATTTTATTTTATTTTATTTTATTTTATTTTATTTTATTTTATTTTATTTTATTTTATTCGATTTTAATTTTATTTATTTTATTTTATTTTATTTTATTTTATTTTATTTTATTTTATTTTATTTTATTTTATTTTATTTTATTTTATTTTATTTTATTTTATTTTATTTTATTTTATTTTATTTATTTTACTTTATTTTATTTTATTTTATTTTATTTTATTTTATTTTATTTTATTTTATTTTATTTTATTTTATTTTAATTTAATTTATTTTTTTATTTTATTTGATTTTATTTAATTTAATTTAATTTAATTTAGTTTTATTTTATTTTGCTTATTTTATTTTATTTTATTTGATTTTTTTATTTTATTTTATTTTATTTTAATTTTATTTTATTTTATTTGCTTTTATTTAATTTTATTTAATTTAATTTAATTTAATTTAGTTTTATTTTATTTTGCTAATTTTATTTTATTTCATTTTATTTTATTGTATTTTACTTTATTTTATTTTATTTTTTTATCTCATTTTACTTGATTTTTGTATTTTATTTTATTTTATTTTATTTTATTTGATTTAAATTTATTTTATTTAATTTTTTTATATTATTTTATTTTATTTTATTTTATTTGATTTAAATATATTTTAATTTATTTTATTTTATTTCATTTTTTTATTTTATTTGCTTTTAATTTATTTTTTTTTAATTTCATTTTATGTTTTTTTATTTCGTTTTATCTTATTTTATTTTATTTTATTTGATTTTGAGTGATTTGATTTTATTTTATTTTATTTTTTTAAATTTATTTTATTTTATTTTATTTATTTTTTTTATTTCATTTGCTTTTATGTTATTTTTTTAATTTATTATATATTTTGTTTTGTTTTATATTATTTGATTTTACTTTATTTTATTTTGTTTTATATTATTTGATTTTATTTTATTTGATTTTAATAAATTTTAATTTATTTTATTTTCATTGGTTTTTTTTATTTTATTTGCGTTTATTTTATTTTTTTATTTCACTTTGTTTTATTTTATTTGGTTTAATTTCGTTTATTTAATTTTATTTTATATTATTTTATTCTATTTTATTTTGTTTTGTTTTATTATTTGATTTTGTTTTATTATTTTATTTTGTTTTATTTTATTTTATTTTATTTTAAGTTGTTTTATTTAATTAAATTACATTTAATTTTTTTAATTTATTTCGTATTATTTTATTTTATTTTGTTTTATTATATTTTATTTTATTTCATTTCATTCTATTTTATTATTTTATTTTGTTTTATTTTTTTTTATGTAATTTTATTTTATTTTATTTTATGTAATTTCATTTCATTCTATTTTATTGTTTTATTTTGTTTTATTTTATTTTATTTTATGTAATTTTTTTTATTTTGTATATTATTATTTTTAATTTTATTTCAGTTTATTTTATTTTATTTTATTTTATTTTATATTTTTTTTATTTTACTTTATTATATTCGAGCTAGGATATTATCCACAAATATAGAAAATGTCACAGATAATTATAATAGCTAAAGCAGGTTGCCTTGCTTATATTGTACAAGCTTTTCGAAAAAGTGCTGCTATCAAAAATTAATCCTTTCCTTTCTTCATGAAAATTATGTAATTCCTACAAATGAAATGAAACAAAAACAATAAAAATAAAATAAAAGTATTAAAGCAAATTAAAAATAGATAAAAAGTAAGTAAAAGTTTTACTTTATTTTATTTTGTAATTACTTTTTATCTATTTTTAATTTGCTATAATACTTTTATTTTATTTTTATTGTTTTTGTTTCATTCATTAGAAATTAAAGAAAATATCATAAAAACTAAAAAAGAAAACTAAATTAATTTAAAATAGGTGTTGAATAAAATAAAATAAAAAAATTAGAGCAAATTAAAACAAGATTATATAAAAAGTTTTTACAAAATAAAATGAAATATAAATATTAAAAAATATAAACTATAATATTACAAATAAAATTAAATTAATTTAAAATAGGATTTAAATAAAAAGTCATAAAAAATAAAATAAATTATAAAAATAAAATAATAAAAAATAAAAAAAAGAATAGATTTATATGATTTTAAAATGGGTATTAAATAAAAAATAATAAAATAAAAATAAAATTAACTTATTTTGTAAAGAAATTAACTAAAATAAAAGTCTAGTAGAGAATCAATTGGGAACTTCAAACGATCCTAGGAGATCTACGGAATCATTTACTGACTCTCATTGGATGTTTCTTGCCGCTACTTGCAAACTGCCAAAAAATGATCCACTTAAAATATCTTAAATAAATTGTTAATTTTTCGCTTATATTCCTTCCATTTCATCAGCCAAGCCACTCACGTGCGGCTAAGCATTTATTTACTTTAAGACATATGCGCGCGCGTGACCAAGTAGCGGAAGGAAGAACAGAAAAATGTAGGTTATGAAATTTTTAATGAGCTCACAACTGAGACTGAGACTGAAATGTGGGAAAGTTTTTTTTTTTTACATGCATGCGGAACAACTTGAGCGGTTAAGATGTGGCCATATAAGCACACTCGTATATATATAATATATTTATTATGCATGCAAATAGATATACGGGCATCCTCGTACGTAAGCAAATAGATGAATGCTGTTTTAAGATATTTAATTTTTTATTTTTATGGTTTTTTGCCTAAAACTTTAGCGCACCACTAAACTTCAAGTATGCATGTAATGAATATATGGTATATGTGTGTATGATAAAAGCGTGTTTTTGAGAAGTGAAATCAGCTTCAGAAGTATGCGAGTTGGACTTATTTAAATAGAGCGAGAAAATTTGTTTCATTTTACATGTAAAAAATATGTATGAATTTTGCCTTTGAAGTCAGGATATAAGAATTTAGATGAAAGTTTATATGTAAAGCGTTGAGTTTAACTGCAGAAAATGTGAAAAATCACAACAGAGTAAGAAGCGTAGTACCATAAAAGTAAAACTAAAATAAATTGCTGTAGCAACTGGAAGTAAAGTATTAATATCCTTTAGCGCGCTGAGAACTTCCTGAAAAGTCATATATAGTACATATATACATGCATAAATGTACGAAAGAGATTATAATACTCAGCTGCCTCTACATGAATAGAATGCGTGAACTATTCTTAAGTATATTTTTTTCATTTTCAGCAAATGAATTACTCTTATTTCCGCTGGAGTGTGAATTCCTTGCTTTCTTCATATGCACCGACTGAGAAGCCGAGAGAATTTATTTCCTCACATATGATTTTCAAATAAAGATAGATGTATGTATGCATATATTTATATACATATATTATATATGTATATATTGTTCTTTGGCTGTTGCTTGTTTATAGCCTTGTGCACTTCTATTTCTGTTCATATTCTTCTTCTTCATCATCATCATCATCTGGAAATGCTGACAAATTTCATTGTTTACTCATGCTAATGTTATTTGCTTCCCCATATCACTTTTATCTTCATTCCATCTCTCAGTAGTAATTCGCTTTTGTGCTTGCACAATTTCATTAATTCTCGTAGGTTAAGAAGAAACTCTACACAACAATGGAAATCCTTTGACTTGTTTGGCTGTTCTCTGACTGGCACGAGCACCGGCGGGTTGCTATGCAAATTGCCATGGATTTACTTATAGTTTGAAGAGGCTTTTGCAATAGTGTGAATACATAGTTACAATCACTTTTTAGTTGCAGAGTTTCAGTAGTAAAGAATTGGACGATAAGCACGACGCTGCAGTCATTAGTTTTGAAGGAATGGATGAAATTGTTGCTGTTGTCTTCTCAGGAAAACCAACTTATGGGCTCCGTGGAGAGGAACTCTAAGGCAGAGGAACTTGTTGGTCAAGGAGTGGTATATTAGAGGTTCCTTTGTAAAGATATTGCTGAGGTTGCAAGAGTGATGAAGAAGGAGTAATGATTTCCCTTTTGCTAACCACTAGGCTCTGCCATTTGGGGTTATTATATATCGTCGAAGGGGTAGACAGTGTCTTAAAGAGCAACCTCTATCATAAACATACAAAAATTTATGTTGCTATGCACTTTGATTACCACTCCTGCCTGCCCCACTATCTAATCTTATATTAAGTTTATAGCAATCCTTCAAAATGTCATGCCATGTCATCATGTCATGAGCAAATTCAAATTTTGAATAATAATCATATAAGAACACCACCCGCCAGTGCGCACTCCGAAGCCAATCTGAACTGTACATTTTGCTGGCTTCGTTGGATGACCATGGAATCGCCAGACATTCTCAAGAACGATTTACTTACAAACCAAATTCGAAAATACAGGGTCCGCCATCTAACATTTTTTTTTTGAACTAGTGGTTATTTTGAGTGTGGTAACACTGCTGTTACATCTGATTTGACAGAAAGTTAGTTTTATCCTTCCGCTGAACGAAAATGGTTGTGTATACGATTGAGGAACGGGCAGATGAGCGCTTGGCCGAAGACCCGGAATTTTACCAAAAAATCATCTTTTCCGACGAAGCTCATTTCCATCTTGGCGGCTACGTCAATAAACAAAATTGTTGTATTTGGGGGACAGAAAACCCGCACGTGATCGAAGAGAAGCCAATGCATCCTCAGAGAGTTACTGTTTGGTGCGAATTTTGGGCCGGCGGCATCATTGGCCCATTTTTCTTCGAAAATGCGGCAGGAGCCGCCGTTACGGTCAATGGCGAACGCTACCGCGCCATGTTAACGGATTGGTTCTTCCCGGAAATCGAACAGGAGGACTTGGACAACATTTGGTTCCAGCAAGACGGCGCTCCGTGCCACACAGCCAACGTTACGATCGATCTTGTGCGCACTGTTTTCGGAAAAAAAAGTTACGTGGCGATATCAGAACTGAGGATGGTGTCAAAGTTAAAGTCATTGCAATTCAAATACCTCAGAATAGTAAAAAAAACTAGAGGATCATCCATTCGAGAAGGCCTGAAGGAAGCCTTCCCGTAGTCAACAAAATTCTTCATCCTTCATAACGATAAGTGTCACTTAGAAGACTAAGTATACCACCTCTTGGACAATCTACTAGGTAAACCGACTAAAGTCAGATTTTTACAGACAACCTGAATCGGCAAAGCTATGCTGTTAGCGAGAGAATATCCATATAAACCTGATGAAGCAGCAGCTATAAAAGACCACAGAATGAGATTGAATTTATTTCGAGGTGTAATAGTCATCATGCAGGACATCAAGAAATCTTGAAACGCTCCAACATCTAGCTTTAAGACTTCTTATAGTTCTCTGAACTGCTAAGTCCCTACATGTCTGAGTCGTGTTCTTGTAAATATCGAGAACAAACGACCAGTTCATGCTTATTCCCTTACTTTTTTTTACTTTGTTATCGCCGAAGTGATTTTCGTTCGAGCTCCTTTCACTGCTAGTCATGTTTATAAGCAAAATGAGAGAAGTAGGGTTTGGTCTACTTGGCTTATGAAACGTACAAAACACTGCAACATACTAGCGTTAAAGTGGTCAGACTGTAGGCTGCGACTAGAGCTGTTAACATGGCATTGTCTGTCAGGATCCCATGCCTACAATTTACGTCAGAAAATGCAATAAAGGGCGAGAATCTATGGACGTACCATCATCTCCATTCATCGTGAGACCCCTAAAGGGTCGACCAGTTCTACCTACCCTAACCCAGCCATCATCGTAAAACAACACAGAGACTGTCAACCATTCAGTGCTAGTATCGGACATTGAGAAGTCCTCATTACCGCCGGGGTAGAAGATGTGGATCAAAGGCCACCTGATTGGTCGTCAGAATTTCAGGGAAAAACATCCAAACTCAGGAAATTTAAACAAGGTGTTCCGCAGGGTGGTATCCTCTCCCCATTACTGTTTAACTGCTCCTTCAGAAGGAGTTTCTTTGAACTCATATGCCGATGATTGCTCGATATTGGTGTTTGGCTAGGATATTGGTGATCTTTGTTCAAAAGTAAACGGCCATCTCGATGACGTATCCAATTTCTTCACTACACGACAACTAAAAATACAGCCGACCAAATCCAAGACTACACTTTTCACCACCTGGACGAAGTAATACAGACTCCAACTTGCATGGAAATTCCGACCATAATAACCCAATGTTACTGATTCACTCCGCATATGACCGCAATCGCCGCAAAAACTTAGAGAAGCAACAAAATCCTCAAGGGGCTAACCGGCAGCACCTGGTGTAAAGACAAAGAAACCTTGAGAGCAATCTACAAAGTAATTGGACGACCGGTCGTTAACTATGCTGCACAAATTTAGACACTGGTGATGAACGAGACGCTGTTGAAGAAGCTACAGGCCTGCCAAAACACCGCCCTTAGGAGCATGACAGGAAACCTTCTGATGTCGCTTGAGCATCATTTGCTATGAGTCAAGGAGCATAATGTTTTGCTGTGTAAGCCATTCCTTTTGAGATGCTACTCCCTCCCTGTGAATGGCGTGTATAGAGTAAAATCACCACCAATGGCAAGCGAAGAGCTCCAGCTGCCTCGAGAAACTCGCGTTATATTGGCGCAACCCAGGTCTAGATATTGTAGCAGGTTAAACTACTTATCCAGTCTTGACCCCAACATACCCAACGTATGTCCAGCATGTAACAAATCCTGCCCCGTAAAACCGCCACATCTAAGCCCCCTCTCCCTCTGGTCCGAACCCGTCGAAACAGCTCGTTTCCTGGACCTCCCTTTAGATGACTTCGGTGACTTGGACTAACTAGGCTGTCGCCAAAAGTGCGGAACAACCGCTACAATAACAACTACAACTGGTGTATGAACTGAGATAACTTGCTCTTAAGCGCTACGCCATCTTCTTACAAAATCTCCTACAGTACATTTTTTATATTTATTTAATTATTGCTGAGTCTTTCTGTCACCAAGTAATTGATATGAAAATCAAAACTTCTGCATTTTTTTTTATTTTATATTCGTTGTTGTTTTTACCAGGAGGACGAACTCCTTACTTGACGATTTAAATAAAAAGTTCTTGTGCGCTCAAGTCCATCAGAGTTTTTGTTATCTAAACTACAAAACCTTCGTCCTACACACTAATCCAATCTCAACGAGATGAAGAGATTAAAATTATATTGTGGTTATAAAATCCGAACGCCACCTAAGTGGACTTGTGACATGTCTAATTGTTAGTGACATGCTCTATCACGCCCTCGCGTGTCAAGTATTACTCCTCGTGCTCATCCCCGCTATCCTCATAAAACACCCGCCAAACATCTCGCAACGCGTAGAAGCTCGTACAACTCATCGTGTGTTTGGAAGTTGTTAGGCATCAAACCGTCGTTGTGTGGCAAATTAATTAGAAGCCTGTCAATAGTTTCACAGCCACAAAGCTTACGCTTTCGCCATTAATTTGAAAACATTCACTCACACGTTCGCCCGCTCTCTCACTCACTCGCTTTTGCTCTTCTACTTCCTTTGAGTTCCACTGCATGGCATGATAGTGATGGCAATTTAATTTCTCCGCACTTTTTCAAACTTAAATGCACTTATGTGGTGTGTGTGTGTCAATAGCGAGCGCATAAGAGTAGAGAGATAACTTTAGCATTGCCGCATCTTCGGCATAGACAAGTTTGAGTGGCTCGTTGGATAAAGTGGCAGTCGCTGACTGCTTTTGTTTGTTAGTTGCTTCAATACTTGACTTTACTTCACTCTGCTTCACTTTGGTGGCACTGACAAAAGCGTCGAAAAAAACATGAGCGCGAATGGGGAGAGAAAAAATTTGCTGCTTTTTCTATTGGCAGCGCGTGAACCTATTGATGGGTCAACAAGCAGCGTAAAGGAATAGCAAACATAAAGAATAGTGCGTTATCGAAGCTCCTTTGAGTGTGTGGAATTGTGGTGAAAAATTAGAAAATTTAATTTTAAACTCTCAAATATAAGTCTGACATGGCAAACAATTGAGAGCAGAACAAAAAAAAAAATAAATAAAATTGTTTTCTTTCAGCAAACTCACACAATTCTTACATTTAATCGAAAGTTAAAAGTCTACATTGATTGTTAATCGAAATGAAAGTCACCTGCTGAGAACAATACAAGAGCAACTCTTAACAGAAATAGAAGAGCATAGCGCTCATATGAGGTATAATCCTGCCATACGAGAGTTGCCTTTATATTTCGGGATTTGGAAACTCTGGTGTTGCAAGTTGTATGCCCGACGATTGGAAGTTAAGTCTGTTCTGCCCAATACACAAAAAGCCCGATGCCAAAGACTGCGCTAATTATCGTGGGATAAGCCTCCTTAATATCGAGTATAAGGTCTTATCGAGCATATTGGGTGAAAGACTAAAGCCCACAGTCAACAAACTTATTGGTCCGTACCTTGTAAAATACCCGTGAAAAGAAGAGGCTATGTAAACTGACCTTAAGCAACACCAAAAGCTCCGTCAGGATTAGGAAGGACCTCTCCGAGCCGTTCGATATCAACCGAGGTATCAAACAGGGTGATTTCTTATCGTGTGACTTCTTTAATTTATTCCTGGAGAAAATAGTAAGAGCCGCTGAGCTGAATAGAGAAGGTACAATCTTCTATAAGAGTGAACAGCTGCTGGCGTTAGCCGATGATATTGACATTATTGCCCTCAAAAACCGCGCCATGAGTTCTGCTTTCTCCAGACTGGATAAGGAAGCGAGACAAATGGGTCTGCTGGTAAACGAGGGCAAGACGAAATATCTCCTGTCATCACACAAACAGTCATCGCATTCGCGACTCGTCTCCCACGTCACTGTTGACAGTCATAACTTTGAAGTCGTAGATAATTTCATCTATCTAGGAACCAGCATCAACACCAATAATAATGTCAGCCTTGAAATCCAGGGCAGAATCACTCTTGCCAACAGGTGCTACTTTGGACTGAGTAGGCAATTGAAAAGCGAAGTCCCCTCTCGACGAACGAAAACCAAACTCTACAAGTCCCTCATCGTTCCCATCTTGCTGTATGGTGCGGAGGAATCGACGCTGACAACATCTGATGGGTCGGCACTAAGAGTTTTAGAGAGAAAGGTTTTGCGTAAGATTTACGCTCCTTCATGAGTTGGGAACGGCCAATACCGCAGGCGATGGAACGATGAGCTGTACGAGATATACGGCGACATTGACATAGTTCAGCGAATCAGGAAACAGTGGTTGCGCAGGATAGATCAAGTAGTCCGCATGGATGAGAATACTCCAGTTTTGAAAGCATTCGATGTAGTACCAGCTGATATAAGCAGAAAAAGAAGAAGACCTTCACTCCATTGAAAAGTTTCAACTTAGGTTCACTCAGCAACAGTATCGATGAAATCAGGCCAGTGTTTGTGGGTGCTGAATTCTATCGAGGTTACAGATCGCTCCAGAGCAAATTTCGTGAAGGTCACCAAAATCAGTTGTTGTTCCTGAAATGAAAAATGCTGTGCGCAAACTGATATTAGAAGATCGTCATGTGACTTATCGAGAGATTAAGAAAACTATAGAGAGAAATGTTACGTTAGCGGTGTCTCAGAACATGTCTATTACATCGTGACAGATCCCAAAAGTGAACAGCAGTCAATTTTATGGGTGTTGAACCGAATGAACCGAAATCAGAAAAACCAACCCCAAAGACGGATCACTCTTCACCACGACAACGCGAGCTCTCACACATCGACGGAAACAACAGAAATTTTGAGCACTCAAAACATCGATTTGATGAGTGATCCTCCGCATAGTCCTAACTTGCCGCCGAATGACTTCTTTTTTGATCTTAAGGGGGAGTACTTTGGAAAGCAGTAAGATAATTTTCGATGATTAATTTGCTTATTTGTTCTCCAATCTCGAAATATAAAGCGTAACCGTCGTACATACTCACATTCGATACTTCGTATTAACTGCCTGACTGCTTTTCTATTTCTCATTTGCTTCCTGTAGTTTCACTGTTGATGCAACGCCCCATTGAGATAACTTTTAGTATGTGAATTTATGTGAGGAGTCTTATGTGGAAAAATAGGTATTTACGCATAGCAATAAGTTAAACAACAAATATATTGATCCTTCGTTGCTGTAGGATGAAGCGGCTTGAATGATGTGAGCCGTATTTATGGTGTCTCTTTCATATAAAGCAGACTTGATTAAAAATAAATTACTCTATATCAGAGATTAGAGATGTTCAAAGTGGACTATTACACCAACCTCACCATCAGAAAATACTTTTTTGGATTTAATTTTAGTGGAGAATAAAGTTTTCTTTCGACGAACATCCGATGAGATGACCATAGAAGCCTTCGAGAGAAAGTTTACTGGACTTGGCATTTGGTAAGCCGTCAACCGCTTTTGTAACCCAGATACAGACCTGTAACAAAATCATAGACCTTGCTAGAAGGACGCCTATGGAAAAAAGACAAAAAATGTGGACATAATTCAAGACAATCGACTGACCTTTCATGAACTACTCAGCCTCAATATGAGCACCGGCATCGAAATTATCGAAGTTAAGCTTTGACGGAGAGTTGCGGAATCCTAATATATCGAAGATCTGACAGTAGGGTAAAGCCCAGAGAAGAGAGTAGACACCCGTCCAGTCCCTTAATTGAGAGGGTGCGACTGTTCAGCTGATTGATGCCTTTGAAAAACTTAATACCGATATTAATCGCCAAAAGGAGGGGCGGTGGACCACGCTAAAGCAAAGTTCGTCTACTAATCGCTGATTTTCGTCCAAGTCACAATCGAAGAGAAGGACGATGTGCCCAAAGATGCTTTCTATGAGTGCTTAGAATGAACCCATGAGGGTTAACTCATCATTACCAAGCTATAAAGTTGCCTCCGAACCAAAAATAGCGCAATCCAATCAATTTTGTTGTAATAGCTGAAAGGCACTTCGTCAATGTTCTGGATGTTCGTTCGAGTCGGATGAGTCTCGTATCGCAGTGAAGATAGGGAGCCGCCCCTGCGTAGTAAATAATATCAATCGATAAACCAAAAAAAGTTTCAACATCGAAAAGCTGCAATCAGAGCAGAAAGTTAGCGGGTTTTCTACTCGACTTACACTCCCGCTCTCTCAGAGCACTCATAAGTAACTCGATATAAGGGAACTACTGAAACTAAGTGCTTTCGTCAAGGTAAAAAAGAGCACATGCGATGAGTAATGTCAAATTGCAGTCGAGAAGAAAAGTCTAATACTTCCCCACAGCAACAATACAAACGTGGTGGGTTCGACACCGAGGCTGAAGATGGAAACAAGACAAGTTTGCAGAAAAGAAAAGAAAGAGGACAAATTGCGTGAATAGCTTGAGAAACTGGCCGGCAGAAGTGATGCCCGAAAATTCTACGAAGAGTTGCAAAGGCCCAAAGGAGTCTTAAAGATTAGAGCAAACTCTCTTAGAACCTAGAGGGGCGATCCAGCAATCGATGCCCAGAGTATATTGAGATTATGGAGGATACCTGAAGCAAAGTGAAAATTAAACACAAGGAGTTGGCGAATTCGATTCCAACAGTCGTTTCATTGCCAGGTTATGAAGAAGTTCGAAAGTCTTTGCCCAAGAACTGCAAACCTGCGGAGGGCCATAGATTTTTGGCCAGGCTATTCAAATTCAAATTCATCGAAAAATTTTCATGGATCATGTGTATGGCCGTGCGAAAGCATCTCCGTCGACGATTCCCCGGCTCAATCCAAGTATACCCTGGGTAACCAACAAACATCCATTTGAAAGAGAGATAAAGTGATAGGGCGAATCTTAGCCGTTCCCAACCCAGAAGACCATAAATCTAAACCTTTCCCACAAAAATTCCTAATGTCGACTCCTCACATAATGTCATCGTCCATGCCTCCGCACCATATACATAGCAGGACGGGTATGATGAGCGATTTATTAAGTTTGGATTTCGTTCGCCAAGAGAAGACTTTACTTTTCAATAACCTATTCAAAGTCCAAAGTAGCACCTGTTGGCAAGAGTGATTCTGTGTTGGGTTTCAAGGCTGGCACAGGTGATGGTGTTAATACTGGTTCCAAGATAGACGAAGTTATCTAGGCCCATATACTTCTCCGGCGGGCGTCAAAAGCTGTGCATTCTTATGGAAGATTATACCATCTCAGAAATATACAGAATTTATAAGCATGGCGATTTCACTTTCGATTTTAGCTGTTCCTCTGAAACATCGAGTCAAGCGCATCGTCGCCGGTGTCTAATTATTATCATCAAGAAAAGAGTAATTAGGAAGAACTCTTATAGGGTTTCTCCACTATGCCTGTCTACTTCTTTTCCATAGGGTTGGAGCACAATCTTTTCCACATAAAAATGAAAGTAATTATTTCCCTGAGAAAGTGAAGTTTGTGCTCTTCCCAATCTATGCTAATGCAAATTACAAATATAAATAAATAAATGTAAATACAAAAGTCCTGGTGAATATTTCTGCTTTAATACAGTACACACATACATATCTACATTCACATATAGCATACTCCTTGGTAAGGACAAACACACAATTTATTTTACCAAAAATTTTCACTAAAATTGCAAAGCCAGTAAAAATATTTACATACTCTTGTATATACGAGTACATATGTATGAATGTATGTATTGTTAGCAGCCATATGAATGCGTAAACTTTCTCTGGCAATAAATTTTGAGAAAATTAAAAGTTCTGCAATTTACCGTTATCGGTTATCAGCAAATATATATGTACATATGTACATATGGTTATGTAAAGTCGTTTTCATTTACTTTAGTTATAAAATGTGGCTTAAAGGAATATTTTATTCAAGTATTTGTTTAAATAAAAAATGAAATTGATTCACTCGGTCATTTGAGCATAGAAAGTGAATTTTTTGTTCAAAAAATTCGTTGCAACTGAAGTTAAAATTTTCAATTAAAATACCTAAAAATTTGGTATACCAAAAACAAGGTGGTTTCACTCAAAAATTTTTTTCAGAAATATTTACCACCTGGCATAAAAGGATTTTTTGACTTTTGCTTTATTTTTGTGCTGCCAATTTAAAGTTTTAAAAAATAAATTTTCAACTTTCTTAAATAAAAAATATATTTCAAAAAATTCAAAACCTTCCCATGTTAACAAAAAAAAGTAAAGAAAAATAAAACGTACTCACAAAAAGCTTAAAGGTTTACATAGTATTTTCTGTATTCTAAAGGAATAAAATTATTTTCAGGCGGCTTAGCATTTTTTTATAAAAAAAATATATGAAATATTTTTAAAGTGGCAATAACTTGAAGTTAATATGAAAATAAGATAATAATGTCAAAAAATCTTTTTCTGTCAATTTTATAATGAGTGAAACTACCCATGATGAAATAATAACTAGGTGTAGTAAGTAGAGTAGAAAGAGACTTTGACACTGCCTTAGCTCAACGTTGTATTTTCGAATTTGAAGAGAAAGGGGAGGAAAGAAACAAAAATCGGGAATTTCAGGGGAATTTATATAAATATTGAAAATAATAAATTATGTTTTGAAATTTATATATGTATATATACAAACATTATTTTTATAATTTATAACTGCTGAAGTGTGAAGTGTGTGTGAAATTCCCCGCCGAATGACGACCGCAACTAGAAAAGATTAAGTTAATTTTTTTTATTTGGATTTTCTATAATTTTGGATGTTAATCCGGCCAGAACTAAGACCCAGTGACAGTCTGCACTGCTCTGAATCCGAGATCGATCACGGAAGGTCGCGGTTATACTTATGCCTCTTACACTAAACAGCTACAGAATTACTCACCAGCTGCTATAAATTACACTAAAAAAAAGGGAAGGAAATTATTTATTTATTTAAAGTAATTAGTTCTTGATGTAGAAGTAAGGCTTGGAGGAATTAAAGCTGGTAGAATGAGTATTAAAATCTTTGCTCAAACATTTGTTTTGCACGAACACAATAAAAGGGGTCTAGATGATCAATTCAGTTTAAAATAACCTTTAAACATCGCTTTACGACTATGTAGTAAATAACAATTAACTTCAAACCACTGGATCTAAAGCAATATCAAGGTAACTACAAAATTATTACTTGAAACTAAACAAAATCGCTGATCACCGATAGGTCAATAACAAATTTTCCCTTTCGTTAAAAACACGACACTGGCCAATTATAAAATGCATAAATCCATTTATTGTGAGTTTGTATTTAACAAAATGTATGTTATATTCAATTCTTAACGTGTTAAATTGTTCCTACTATAATATTTTAAACAAAAAGTTTGAACAAAACTTATTTACAACGGAATGTCGTTAAAACAAACATTGAAATACCTCCAATAATGCCTACTCCTCTCAGTGATCAAAAACTTTAAATTCTCCCGTTTTTTCTAAGATTTTTATTTAAATATTGGAATATAATTCTATAAAAGCAACATCTTTTACTAAGGCAGCGTGTGGGAAAGGGACAATTGCTTACTTACTACACCTGTATATTATTTCATCATGGAGTGAAACAACCTTCCTTTTTTTGTATCTTGCTGTCGTCTATGGATTTTATTTTTATTATAATTCTTTGTCACATTATTTTGAATAAATATCAGTGTAAAAAATAGAGAAAAATATAAATAAATATGGTTAAATTGTAAGGGCCGATGTTGAATGTGAACCACACCTAAACGCCAAGTTTTTTTCCGAATTTAATTTGACATTTCTCTATTTCAGACTTACTCAATTTGAACCATGGAGAGATACACAATCCAACAACGTGTTAAAGTTATCCAGACTTATTATGAAAATTTTCGAAGAAAATCATCTTCAGTGATGAGGCACATTTTCACCTCAGTGGATTCGTCAATAAACAGAATTGCCGCATTTGGGCGAATGAGAATCCAAGAGTGATTGTCGAAAAACCAATGCACCCACAAAGAGTGACTGTTTGGTGCGGTTTATGGGCTGGCGGCATCATCGGGCCGTATTTTTTCCAAAATGAGGCCGGTCAGGCAGTTACTGTGAATGGTGTTCGCTATCGTGAGATGATAACGAATTTTTTATGGCCACAATTGGAAGATATGGATGTGGACGATATGTGGTTTCAGCAGGACGATGCCACTTGCCACACAGCTAACGAAACAATGGCTCTTTTGCGCAACAAATTCAATGGCCGTGTTATCTCACGTAATGGCGATGTCAATTGGCCCCCAAGATCATGTGATTTGACACCGTTGGACTTTTTTCTCTGGGGTTATTTGAAAGAAAAGGTGTACGTCGATAAGCCAGCAACAATTCAAGAGCTAAAGGATGAGATAATTCGGCAAATTAACGGCATAGAAACTCCATTATGCCTCAGCGTCATCGAAAATTTGGACCATCGTATGGAGGTGTGCCGCCGAGGTCGCGGCGCTCATTTGGCAGATATTTTGTTACATACATAATTGAGTAATACCAATATATATATATATATAATTGGCGCTTTGTAACCGGTGAAGCGATTTTCGGCCGAGCTCCTCCTCCAATTTGTGGTTTTGCGTCTTGATGTTTTTCCAACAAATGGAGGGACCTACAGTTTATACTAAGCCGCCTCCGAACGGCTGACGGTTTTTTTACGAGGAGCTTTATTTCATGTCCGAAATACACTCGGAGGGATGGACATTCCCTGCCGAGGGGCGACCGCAATTAGAAAATTTAATTTAATTTTTTATTTAAGTTAATTTTCCATAACTTTTGGATGTTGGCGGCACCGGGATATGAACCCGAGCCTTCCGAATGGCAGGACGCAATGCTAACCACTCGGCTACCGCGGCCAATATATCCATATAAAATAAAATAAAATAAAATTTCAATAATTTCCTAAATAGTTTGTGTTTTATTCAAAATCAACATCGGCCCTTGAAAATTTAACCACCCTTTATTTACAAAATATTTAGATAATGAAATTTTGAATAACTTTGCATAATTTCATAGCGGGGCTATGGGGATTTCTTAATTCATTTTCAACTCAATAAAGCATTGTTTCGTGGTGCAGATCCTTAGGCAGAGAGCATAACAACGGAGAGAGAGAGAGAAAGAACACTCCACTAAACACTTTTCTCCTGTGCTGGCATTTTACTTGTGCTCTCAGCATTTAGACGCTCAACTTGCATTTAATTTTGCTGAATTCTGAATTATTTAAATTTTTCTCTGCCGCCGTAGTTTGTGTAAATTCACTTTTTTAATTTAATTTTTTCATTTTGTTCCAGGTTTTCAATTTAAGCTTTCCTTTTCTATTAACATGGAAATAAATTTGTAATATCCAAAGAAAAATATATGTATTTTATTTTTCTTTTTACTTTCGTAATTATCTTATCAACTCACCAAACAAAATCGATTTTCATAATCTCTTATCAATTCCTGTGAAAGTTTTATGCCTGGCGCTTTCACTGGTTGCCCAAAAGCGGTGGGATAGCGAAAATTAGCAAAACTTAAACTTTTTATTACGCATGGCATGCTTAATATTATTATTTTATATCATAAATAATATTTATTTATTCTTTGTTTATTTTTCTATTTTTGATTTTTATTTTCGTTTCAATTTTCAAAAAGAATTTTGAATGATAATTTTGAAAATCTAGAAGCTGAAAAACAAAGACTGCTCAAATTAGTTCTTGGTTTTTTTTTTTTAATATTTATTTCAAAGTAAGGGATTTTATTTTTTGAAATGTTTTCAAATGCTTTTAAAATACATAAAAATTTAAGAGCAAATCTCGAAAACTGATTCCCAAACACCACTATTCTGTGGTCTCGAAAACAAACCATACTTTAGCGATCACTAAATTTCTAGAATAATCTTTAACAGGTATCATAAGGCTAAAAAGTTCTCCTAAGAGAGATTAAAACTATAAACTGCATAAAAGCAAAGGCGAGAGAAGAATGTTAGAGATGGAATTTTAAGTTATTTATTTAGAGAGAGAGGGGGAGAAGAGAGAGGGAGAAGAGAGAAGGAAAAGAGAGCGAGGAAGAAAGCAAGCTTGAGTGTATTAGCGTATTTATATGGAAATACAATATAATTGGAGCTTTTTGTAACCGCTGAACCGAATTTTGACCGAATTCCTCCTCCAATTTGTGGTTTTGCGTCTTGATGTTTTCCATCAAATGGAGGGACCCGACAGTTTATACAGATGATATTTATATGAGGAGCCTTTATTTCATGTCAGAAATGCACTCGGAATGGTTGACATACCTTGCCGAGGGGCGCCGTTCAAGAAGTGCGATGGACGGCACAAGGGTCATTGTAATATATTATGGATGAATCAGAGCCCATTTTAAGCTGGTTATGTTAGGTTTTAGGTCTTTAGAGAGTCTCACATAGACAATCCTACAAATTTTTACAAACTTCGATGCGTTTGACGTAATTTTAGACCACATATTGGGTGGTTTTTCAGTCATTACTTAACGAATGTTGTTTTTAAAGTGTTCAAAAGTAATAAATTATTCGCATATACACGGTCTTTTGCATTGCCCTACAAAAAAATGGCCTACCGTGTCAAGTCACATGCGCTCGTTAGTCAACTGACAGTATCAGGACGAGAAATTGCGCAAACGGAAGTTTTCTCTAGTAATGAAGCCATATTCATTCGTATTGTGTGGCTATGCACCATCTTGTTGAAGCCACAAACGATCCAAGTTGTGTTTTTCAATTGCAGACCAAAAAATTTTGGATATCAGACGAATATAACGCCCCATATTGACAGTGTACTCGTAAGTCTCGCCGTTGACGTTTTCAAAGAAGTAAGTTCCAATCAAAACTTCAGACCGAATAGCGCACCAGACAGTGAGGGTTCTCAGAGCTCTAAACTTTTTGCTATTTACGTATACATCGTGTTAGAAATGTGAAATTGGTTGATCGTTTCCTCTGCCTCATAGTTTTTCAGCTCTTGCAGCATATCTCTTACAGATCATCCAGTGTTTTTCCATGTTATCCGACCAGGTAGTGACCTGCCAGAACTCCTAACACTTGAAAAATATTCTCTCTTTTTTAGGAGCATACTTCGTGTGATCGTGCTCTCCCAAATTTCATCGAGAACTATCATGGTAATGTGGCCTATTGCTCGCCTAGCAAGCTGGTGGCCATGTGAGTGAGATCTAATTTATTCGGTTAATTATCTCCCAACTAATTTGATAGTACTGTACAATTTTTGTGCGCATCTTAACTAGTCAAAAACTTGCTATTTTTACCGGACTTTAGCTGAAGGTGAAAGTATTTTTGTTTTCAAGAGGGTTTCATAAAAATGTGTGTCTTTTGTCATAAACTTATTCCTTACGTTTCGATACTTTGGTCTTTAATGTAAGGACTTTAAGCCCTGGAGAGTTTGTTTTTCCATTGTTTTTACAAACAACAACTAAGGAAGGGTAGGAGTTCTTTCTACAGAATGATAGATCTATGTACTATCCCGTCCATTGGTTGAAAGTTAAGACTCATATTTTAATCCTCATTTTCACTACACATAAGCACAACTTTTTGAATTTTACTTTACTCAATTAGTTTAATGTGAACAACACCGGTTTTTAATTTCTCTATGTAAATTATTTGTAAAAAAATATTTTTTATTGTATTTTCTTTTTGTGTTGTAATCAAAATTGTTTGTCGTACTACGTTTTAATAAATATTTTATTGTTTGCGTATTTGTTGTATAATTGTTTTAATTTTGCTGGTGTCCAATATGAAATCGATAGGCCTGGAAGTAATGCGCCACGGCAGGAAATTTACCGTCTTTCAATTATTGCGGTAAACGAATTTAAACTCTCAGGAGGCGCACGAAACACATATATCTTATATGTATTTTTTTTTAAATTTATTTCACGCAGCGAACAAATCTGGGGTGGCAAGACTCATAGACTGGGCAGAAGATCGGTGAGATTGTAGATTTTTTTCCACATGTAATAAAAAATAAAATTTTTTCCCGAGCTTGTTGAACAGGATCGCAAGGAACTTGCTGAAATCTATAGAAAATTGGAAAAGAAAAAAATGAGTGTTGAAAAACAAATCTTTCTGTTGGAATATGAAATACATAAATTTGAGGAAATGGCGAAAGGAAATCGACGTAAATTGAAGAAATTAAATTTTAAGTGATTTTGAGGAGTGTGAAGGCATTTGTAATGTTTATATTTATTAAATTATTATTATTATTTATTTATAAGTTTATAAAACCATCGATGTATCGATGAATTTTTGGCAAACTAACATAATTTATAAGGCTAAGAATATCACTTTATGCAAGAGCATGTCATTTTGCCAATAATCAATTGATTACTTGTAAAATAAAATAAATAAAATGTGTAACTGGCGCTTTGTAACCACTGGAGCGAGCTCCTCCTCCGATGTATGGTAAGCGTCTTGATGCTTTTCCAACAAATGGAGGGACTTACAGTTTATACTAAGCCACCACCGAACGGCTGATGGTGTTTTATAAGGAGCCTTTATTTCATGTAAGAAATATATTTGGAGGAGTTGACATTCCCCGCCGAGGGGCGACCACATGTACGAAAATTTTTTCTACAATTTTTAGATGTTGTTCGGATCAGAACTCATACCCTGATCTTCAGAGTAAGATACGCAATGCTAACCAAATAAAAATTTAATATAGATGAATGACCTAGTATTTAAGTAGTATGAAGCTGGCAAAAAGTGGAGCAATCAACATTGCGTAGAACTTCCTAGAACAACTTTAAAGCTAATATTTGCGAAGTTGTGGGTTCGCAAGTCAGATCTGCATCTAAAAACTATACACACTGTACACACAAGTGTCCATTTTATTGGCATAGGCTTACGCGTTTAAAGTCAAGTCAACAACGGCGCGCTAGTTGGAAATAATAAGTGGAACCAGATCACACTCCATGTGATCCTTCCAACTTTATGCTTTTACCGGCGGGTACTGGATTGGCTACATTTAAAGCTGGCGTGCTGCCATTTACTCGGATGATATTCGTTTAACTATATCACTGTCACCGTAGAATTCGCACAGCTTTTTCCATCAGCTTCGGTTATGCGACCTCGAAGTGGAACTGTTTGTTGATGATAGATGATATTACATATTTCCCTCGTTCACTACTATACCCAATCGCTTCGCTTCTTTATCAAGTCTGAAGAAAGCAGAACTAACAGCGCGGTTATTAAGGTTTATGATATCAATGCCATCGGCATACGCCAGTAGTTGTATACTCTTGTAAAAGTATGTACATTGCTCTGCAGGAAATCATAATATAGTCACCCTGCCTGAAACCTCGTTTGGTAACGAAGGGCTCGGAGTGGTCCTTGTCAGCTCTGATTGCGCTTCTAGTATTATCTAATGCCAGTTTACACGGCCGATGGATGTTCACAGATGGCAGGAGTGCAAGTCGAGTCCAGTGACTGCAGCTTTTACGACGTCAAACCTTCCAAACCGTCCTGTGATACGTAGAGGTGGGTGCGTATCTTCGCTGTGACAAGATAGGGATCCGAGTCGGGGTCATCGGCACGTACGCACGTTAAGAACTCTGGAGACATGTACTGTGACAATCACAGCACGATCGATTTGATTCCACGACTTTCAATAGCGACAGCCATTTGGCTCGATGTTTTTTCTGGTACTACAAACAACCATATTTCGGGCCCTGGCGAAGTCAATCAGCCTCAACCCATTTGGGGATATTTAATCGTGGTGGCTAAATTTTCCGACATTTGTGCCGAAGAAGAGGGTATCCTTTACCCACCCTGGCGTTGAAGTCACCACACACAAATTTGGACATCGTGGGAATGTTCCAGGTGCTCATAAAAAGCATTCTTGCTCATTTCGCCCTTCTCTTCCGTCGGGCCGTCGGCGCAAATCAGCGACATACCAGTTTTTCTCGTGTCGGCGTCTCTCTGCCACCACAAATACAGCACCGAATTTGCATCACTTTATGTGGTGGCGATAGTAAATTTAATGATGACCAACCTTGCTCAGGACTTATCCCATTCTTCACACTGCTTGGAGGGCGTTAATGTTAGCCTTTATTCTTATGAGGACATTAAACAGCTGGGCAGGAAGACCTTTTCAATTAAGGGACCAGACATTCCAAGCGCATACCCTCAAATAGTGATCCTTAAAATATTTGCGGGCGAGTCTCATCAAAAGCGTGTCTATCATCCAATGCTTTTTTGATTTTTCATCGTCTAAGACCGGAAGTCATGAGCTATTTGAAGCGTATGCAAAATAATTATATCTAACCACACCCAGGTGCTTGGCACTCAAGTACTTTCTGCCATACTCTAAGTATACGAGTAAAATCTTTGAAATAAGATTTCGATTGATTTTTTTTTTTTTTAGTTTTATTGCATTTTATACTGGGATCTTTTAGTGTACTTACCTGTCATTCTGCGAGCATAATTTCTGTATAAATACATATTTATTGCAGGTTTTATTTACTTACTTTACATATATTTATTATATTAATTTGTCTAACTAATATATAAGTAATTTAACAGAAAATTGCATTACTTGTAAATCAACATAAAATTAATTTAAAAAAGAATACACAGATTTTTTTTACTAATTAATGAATCAACCATGTTCCAATTGGTGTATCTCAAGTTCCATTTGATAAATAGTTTTCTCCAGTCGTATTTCCTGCCTTTCAAGGATTCTATACCATCTTAGAAGCATCTTGCGCTCCTGTGAGATATTATAATTCAGAAGATAATATTATTTTTAATGAGTAAAGGATTTCACTGTCGATTATCAAGTGTGTGTAGCTTTTTTGTCTTTAAACATTTTTTTATTCATATATGCACATAAATATATATGTTACGTTTTGTAAAAAGGTATACAATAAAATACTACAGAAATCAAATGAAGTCAAGGTCAACATTGTGCAGATCAATTCTTTACCAACTCATAACATTTGCCTGCAACGAAATCATACATATACCTATACATACCTTTTCAGCAAACTGAGAGCGCTTGCAACCCCAAATGTGTTCACTGTAATTGAAAACTATTTGCCTTTATTTCAGTTCAAATTTAGTGAATGAGGCTGAATACAAACCGCAACAATTCGATAACGGTGATATTTCGTTTTTTATCACGAATTTGCAGTCCAATCGATCTCATTTCTCGCAATTTGTAAGGTTTTTTAATTAAAAACTACTTAATATTAAATTATGTTCACAAAAAAACGTATTTTAAACGCACTAAAAATTTTTACTAAATACAAATATTATTAAAAAAATATTTTTGAATAATTTATTGATGTACAAAAATTGACAAATATTCAATGAGTGACAATAAAACTGTTTCTCCAAAAAAAAATTTCTTTTAAATTTTGTAACTAATTAAATAAAAATGGAATTGCGTTCAAAGTTTTGCAGACTTTTAGGTGCTTCAGAGCTGCACTCAGGTCATGGGAAGCCCGAAGCTTAAATTAATTTAAAAAAAAGTTTTCATTCGCATAGTGAAAATTGGGATGCCTTTGATTAAATGAGTTTAAATGAAATTTTTATTTTTTATGAAATTTAAAAATATTATATGTTGCCTGGTGATTTTTGGTCGAACTCCTCCTTTAATTTGTGGTGTGAGTCTTGGGAAGTTTCTGACCAATGGAAGGGTCAACAGTTTATTTTAAGGTACAGCTGATCAATAATTATAAGAAGCTTTTCTTTCATGTCCCGATTCTCAATCGAGGTGCGACCGAGGTTTGAAAAATTCCTGTAAATTTGTAATTAAATTAATTGTATACCTTTTTTACCTTACGTTTGTCTGGCTCGGGCTAACATAAGACCCTACGAATGGCGGTGAGCACTGTAAAACACTTGGCTACTGCAGCCATCATTCTTATGAAATCTAATAAATCATACAGTTGCTTTAGAAAAAAGTGGAAGCATCAATAACCTTTTTTCAGGCCAGACCCGTAGTGGTGCTTCGACGTTGATTCGAATATTATGCTTACTGTCCATACACCAGTGATTGTTTCCTCATGCTCATGAAAAAAATCCTAAAATAAACTCTCAGTCTTTTTGTACGCGACTCTATCAAGCAGTTGCTAGATAAGGCTCCCATTACTTTTGATATGACACCCTTTTTCAACCTCATTTCGATCAAGCTTTTCAAGATTAACTATAAGTCAGAATATAAGTTCACTTTGATGCGACTTACTGTTGAGGAAACTTTTTGAGAAATGTTTTCCATATTGCAAAAGACATACTATTGCTTTCTAAGTCGCTAAGATTCTGCTCTATAATGTCTAACAACTCATTCTGCCTTTAAGTTTTCCTCTTTGTCCTCTTGGTTTGAGCACTCGACTGTGAAACCATTTGCTTTGGTTGGTCCCCTCCTGTAGATATCGGCGACAGTTCAGTTAAATCTTTGAATTTTATGTAAACACGTCAGGCGCCTTAAGTGCTGCTGTGCTGTCAACATTCCATTCCTTTTCGATTCCTTGTCTAGAAGTGAGCCTAGATATTTTGTGAATATTTTAAGCCCAAAACAATGCCAAAACTATAACCTGTGTGTATCTATAGGTATAAGAATCAACCTGAAGCCTAAACCACCGCCGGTAGAGACATAGACATTCAATAAGAAAAGATTTTCAAGTAAGTACACCTGGTGCCGATCTATTCGAAAAATCAAGTTTATTATGTGAAACATATGTATGTAGGTAGATCTTTGTCTAGGTCAATATGTTGAGAAATTTTCATTCTGTAAGTTTACACAGACTGATCTATTTGGAAAAATCGTTTTTATGGTTCGATTTGCTTGATTTTTAAAAGACTTAGAAGTCAATGTGTGGATATACAATAATTAGAATGTGGAGAGTTGACTGATTTTTCGAGAAATGAAAATTGTTATCTTAATTTATAAGTATTAACCATTTTTAAATCCCAGGCGAGCGAAGTCCAGACAAAATTTAGTTAGTTCAGAAGAAATTGAAAAAAAATTATTAAAAAAATAGGAAAACAAAAACTGTCTCCTTTTTTTATTAATAAAGATGAATAATACGTTTTAATTGTAAAATTTTATGTAGATATATAAAACCTGTAGCGACTCCCCTTGTGAAGTACTTGCGAACAATTCCGCACCCGTAACTATTCTAGAAGACAAACATCGAAGAAGAACAGCATCGATAGATTTACACTGATTTTCTCACAAAGTGGTGTATTGAGTCTCCATATGTACCTATAGTCAAACCTACGTCTACATATCTTTAGCTAATTACCAGCTAGAAATCGTTAAATGCACGACAGTCAACAACATTTTTAATGCATTACTCTAACCTTGGAGTTGACCCTGAGTGAACCCAAGAACGCAATATGAGTCATTTTGAAGCAGTGTGTCCCACAGTCTACTTTTGGCTGAATAACATTGCTATTGTCTGGAAGTCTAAGCCTTGCACTGATGGATAAAACACGTCACAAGACTCCCACAACGACCTGTTCGTCAAGCTTTGATCCAACCCTGAAGACATTAATTGCTTAGTTCCTCCAATGATCCAGTCCGCTCAAGTACTTGCGTGAAGGATTCACGGCGAAGAGAGAACGCCAACATAGAGATACAATAATTCAAACAGCTGGAGATGAATTCGAGTGGGTCAAGAGCAGAGTAGCTGTGGTATACATACATATTTGTAGTAACACCAGCTGGCCATTGCCTAGTAAAAAGTAGTCCATTATTTTTCGGATAGACAGATTTATCTGTATCTCGCGTTGTGTAAGTCCGATCAGGAATGGACACTAGCAAAGAGAAAATAAGCTATATGTTACAGTTTTTCTTCAGTCAATCATGCACAATTTCGGTTTCATTCCGGTAATTTTGATGTAAAATCGAATGGAGTGGAAGGTCAGTTATCGAAAATATCGATAATATCATGGAAATTGTCGAGTCCGACCGTCATGTAAGCACTATTTCGATTTGGAACCATTTAAATAATGCTGGATACGAAAAGAAAAAATTAAACCATTAAATTTTATGCAAAAATAATGAATTACTTTTTACTACACCTAATATTTCTCGCCTAAGGTGGGCTGTGAAAGATCAGCACAGCTTCCTTCTATCCCAAAAACAAAATGTTTGCACTCAGTGTGACCTCTGAACGGACTTGTTCGATGGAACGTCACGTGGTAAGGCTTGGGGATATTTTTCGGGATTCCCAGTGTGGTAGTTGTTTGGAAGAGGAGTTGAAATAATTTATGCACTTTCTGCGTAATAGTTTCTATGTGGGATTATTTTAAGATCAGTCAGTTCTAAAAAATCTATTTATGTGCTAAAATGAATTTTTTATTTGATTTTTAATATCTAAGTATTTTCAAAAATTAATCATATTTCAAAACTTATTTTCCATAATTAAATGACAGCGTTTAATGCTGTATTCATACCTACATAACTACACACAATAATACCATACAAGCAATCAAAGGACTTTAATCTATTGTAATGCACATGCTTCATTAACAATAACTTCAGCGAATTATGCAAAATAACATTTTAATTAAATGTTAAGCCTATCAAATTATTATTATAACCGATAATGGAATTTCTATAAATGCACATGAACATTCATAATTACAATATATATGTATGTATGTGTACTATACAAATTGCATGAAAATGCAAAATGGCAAAACGTTTGTGATTTATATATGTACATATGTATGTAAATAATGGTGTGTACATTAAGTTACGGTACATAAATGCACAAGAACTCAGGCAAATATTAGTAACACAAAATTTTTGTGGGATTAAGCATTTTCGTATACTCGTATGTAAGTAGCTAACAGCTAACAACTGATTTCATAAACACTTTGTTATTTATATATTTATCTACAAATTCATATGCAATCGTTAGAGTATTGTATTAGCTTTCAAGTCCGAAGTATGAAAGTACCAGAAGGATACGGGATAGACCCAACAAATTTTCTTCCAATCAGATCAGAATGTCGAGTTGAGTTGATTTAGCCTTGTCCGTTTGTATGCAAACTAGTTCTAGTTCCAGATCAGAGTGCTATACCAGGGGTGTTAGTTGAAGTTTGCCGGTTTTACTAGTAGATGCCGCTAGCAATATGTATAAATTTCTATGATTTGGCATGTATGTAATTTTTTTCTATTGACATTAACCTACAAAAATACGCAAGTCACGCTCGTCATATTTGTTTACCTCAGTGAATATGTCCAGTTTCGTTCCAAGTAAATCGCATTTGCGGCAAAAAGCAGCTGAAGCTGGTAGAAACTTATGGTGAACATGCTCCAGTGATTAGAACATGTGAGACATGGTTTCGTCAATTTAAAAGTGGAGATTTCGATTTGACAGACCATGAACATCCTGGTGCAGCGAAAAAGTTCGAAGGCGTGGAATTGCAGGCGTTATTGCATGTTGATCCAACCCAATCGCAACAAAAATTGTCAGAAACACTATATATCGAGGAGCAATTTGCCAACGTTTAAAAGCCATGGGAAAGATCCAGAAGTATGGAAAATGGGTGCCACACCAGCAGAACGATAGACAAATGGGAAATCGAAAAACCGTTTGTTAAATGCTGCTTCAACGATTCGAAAGGAAATCTTTTCTGCATCGAATTGTCACGGGGGACGAAAAATGGATTTATTTTGAGAACCCGAAGCGAGAAAAATCATGGCTTTACCCTGGTGAAGCAGGCCCATCGAGTGCAAGGCCAAATCGCTTTGGCCGTAAGACAATGCTCTGTGTTTGGTGGGACCAGTGTGGTGTGGTGTACTATGAGTTATTAAAACCTGGTGAAACGGTGAACACGGATCGCTACCGACAACAAATGATCAATTTGTCTCATGCGTTGACCGAAAAACGGTCGGAATGGGCCCGAAGACAAGGCAAAGTTATCTTGCAACATGACAACGCGCCGTCTCATACCGCTAAACTGGTGAAAGACACATTAAAAACACTTAATTGGAAAATATTATCGTATCCGCCGTACTCTCCAGACCTCGCCCCGTCCAACTATCACCTTTTCGTATCGATGGGACACTGCCTTGCAGAGGAGTGCTTCGCTAATTTTGAAGAAGTCGAAAAATGGCTCGTCGAATGGTTTGCCTCGAAAGAGAAAGTTTTTTTGGAATGGTATTTTGCCTGAGAGATGGGCGAAATGTGTAGAAACCAATGGTCAATACTTTGCATAAAAAAAATTTGAGATTCCTCTGAAAATTAAGTGTTTTCTTTATCGAAAAAACCGCCAAACTCTGTATTCAAAAAATCATCAACAACTCACCTAGGACCAAACTCTTTATTTTGACCCGTTGCTGATAGTTAACGGGACCGTCGGTAGAAAGCGATCGCCCAGCTTTGCCCAAAAGGAGGGAAATTATGTTTCATCAGTGCAACGCCAGACCACACACATCGATAGTGACTCACCAGAAGCTTTGAGGGCTTGGTTGGAAGATTATTATGCATCAACCTTATAGTCCAAATCTTGCACCAAGTGATTACCAGCTGTTCCTGCCTATGGCGAAAGATTTGGTTGGTGAAGAGTTAACATCTAGAAAATCCTGTGAAAATCGATAGATAAGAGGAGCATAATGACATAACTTTTAAAATTACAAACAGTTGTCGAGACAACTGACATACATAAATTGGGCAACTCTAACCATGGCATCGTACTTGATTGGTTGAAAACAAAAAGTAATTTTAAAAAATTGTACATCACGTGAAATAGCAGTAACATCTGGTGTTCCTCAAGGCAGTCACATCGGTCCCTTACTCTTCCTTATACTTCCAAATGCGGTTCTTCATTCTAAAATACTCATGTACGCAGATGATGTCAAGCTCTTTAAAGCAGTTAATTTTATTGAAGATAGAGAGCTTTTGCAACTTGACCTAAATAATTTAGTTAGGTGCTGCAATGCGAACTGTGTGTGCCTAAATTAAAATAAGTGCAAATGTATGCGTTTCTCCAGAAAATCTTTCCAATCCTCTGCCTATATGATACATAATCACAGTGTTGAACAAGTTACTGACTTCATTGATTTAGGTGTCACAATGGACCCTAAGCTAGAATTTAGAAATCTTGTAAATGCTTGTGCTAATAAGGCAAAAGGAGTTTTAGCTTTCATTAAATGTTGGGCTAAGGAGTTCAAGGACCCATGCATTACCAAATTACAATTTGCCTCACTTGTTAGGCCCATTTTGGAATATGGCTCAGTTGTATGGAATTCGCACTATCAATTGTATAGTGATAAATTGGAATCTGTACAAAAGCAATTCTTATTATTCGCGTTAAGACATTTAAACTGGGATACGAACAAGTATCTGCCTTCTTACAAAAGTCGTTTACGGCTCATTAATCTGCTTACACTCCATGTTCGTAGAAAGATGCTTGGAGTTTTATTGATAAGAGATGCTATCAATAGCCCATAACTACTTAGCGAGCTTATCTTTACCATTTCTTTAAGATCATCTAGATATTTTAGGCCCCTTTCATTGAGCTCATGCAGAACAAACTTTGAAATGCATGACCCTTTTAGATCTTTGTGTAACGATTTTAATACACATTTCCCCAACATTGATTCCTCTGATTCACTTTTCTCTATCAAAACCTACTTACTGAGTGTTTTAAATAATTAAATAAATTCCTTTTCTTTTCCCATGCAAATTTTATAGCAGCTAATGAACAAATCTGTAGCTGTTTAGTGTAAGAGACAAGTGTAACCCCGACCTTCCGCGATTGGTTTCGGGTTCAGGGCAGTCCGGACTGTTCCTGGTTTTCGGTCACCGGTGTGTTGGATTTTTCGATTTCCCTCAGACGCGTTCATCGGTCGGTTGGGCAGGAGGTGGGTAACGCCAGGTTCGTCGTTACAACAAAAAAAAAAAAAATTAAAAATCATCTAGGAATTACGAAAGAGCCTTGCCGTGCGAATGAAATTTTCCAATAATAAAAAAGGCGTTGCTTTAAAATCTTTGTTGGTAAATTCTTCGCAAAATCAACTACATCTCGCCAAGTTTACAGCTACAGAATATCTGAGCACTTGATCGTGGATATGTAGGTAAAAGGAAAAAAGTGAAAAACAACAATATGTGAAAGCGGCACACATGTAGCTTAATGGGATTACCATTGGCTCATGCTGTGGGCATCCCACGTTCGAATTCCATTCGAACAAAAGGTGTCTGGAAAAAAGAAGTCTGATGAGGAAACGTGGTGGTTTCCGAAATAGCAGCTATAACTTCTACCGTCCAAAACTATTGTTGTAATAATTTTTTCACTATTTCCAAAAATATATGGTCTGAAACAGTTCCATTTAAACGAAAACCCAAAAACAATTCAACATAACAATGACCTGAAAAAATCATCTAAAAATTTTTTTATTTGATGGCCCTCGAAACGGCTCTTGATATTTTAAATTAGAAATATGTTGGTTTTCATATTACAAATAAGTTTCAATTGCGATCGCCAGTGTATGTAAACTTGAAGAGGAATATCGCAAAATTTCATATAGTCACGTAGGGTATAAGAAGTTGGCCATGGCCGCAAAGAGCTATTTGAGTTTATGTATTATAAAAAAATAATAATTTTAAATCTACCGTACAGGTAATTTATTTAAAGAACTTTAAAGAGGGTAGTCAATTAATTTTTTATTCTCCTACGATTTCATGAGCAGACCAACACTTTCAACCTTTCAAGGATATGCTTCAATTACCAGAAATGTCAACAAAAAAAAAAAAAAAAGAAAGAAAAAACTTTTGCACTCTCCGCGGAACCGAGACTGAAGGAAGCTTTTCATTAGGTGGCAATGTGGTATGTGGTATATGAATTCATCCATAAGCCCACCTGCATGCGGCATGCGCTATCATCATTTCGTGTCAAGTACTTTTTGGCGAGACATTTCGAGGAGGGCATGCGTCATTCACAAATTCATTGAAAATCTGCCAATTGATTTACAGTAAAAAAAAACTAATTCCCTAAAGCTAAAGAAATTAATTATGTACAATACTTTATTTTTTTTTCATAAAATAGTTGGAAATAGAAAAATTAAAAATTTATATTTCATTATATTAAAAAAATTAAAAAAAAATAAGTAAAAATTGTTAAAACTAAAAAAATTTAACAAAATTCGCTTCCCTCATAAAAAGCATTAAAATCATTTTTGCCACATTCTACAAAAAATGGCTCAAAGTGTCACTACCAGCAGCTGATGAGGACAAGCTGCAACTGATAAAATAACAACAACGCCAATATGGTCCTACGAATCCAACTAGATTGTGAAAAATACCTCGAAAAAGCAATGCAAAAGATATGTGTTTCCATTACAATTTATTATCTCATTACAAAATTCTGACGAGTATCTCTGGCTGCATGTAGACCATGCTCTGTGTGGCGGCCGTCACTCTTTGAATGCCACTACGGCGGCGAGGCGAAATTTTGAAAAGAAAAATTGAAATGTTTCCCTTAGGCTGCGGCATGTAAACCGCTCATGCAAATGCACTACCATTGTTTGTTCGCTTTCGCCTTCCTCTACATATTTACCTACATTTACGTACATATATTTATATCAAGTCTTTTCATCAACGACATTAAAGAGTATGCATTTTGCTTTGAGACATTTCTCTATTTGGCTAACTTCTTTATTATTTTGTTGTTGTTTTTGCTGTCAACTTTATGACATCAGCTGTAATAATAAATAAGTTGATATAGTTGACATTCTAATATGGAATTTAGTTGGTTGGTTGCGGAGCTCATCGCAAGCGGCGGCAGCTAAGCCTATGAGCAGGATCATTGTGCTCTCCCGCAGAACCAATTTATGCAGTTTGCGAAAAGTTCGCTCGATTTTATGAGGTATTTGATTTGTCTTCTATGCAATGCCTAAACTTAGGCTATACCACCAGAGGTAGCAGGGCAAACTAAGCTCTCTTTTGTTAAAAGCAAAGAACACATTTGTCTATCTACAATCTTCTCTGGCACCATGGGAGTTCTTCCGAAGTCCAAAATGGAAGAAATTTGGATGTCAACATTTTGTGGTGTGGTCATGCTTCTGGGAAGCTTTAGTGAAGCCACTCTGACATTTTCGGTTTAAGGGCTCATTGATGTCTAATTGGCAGCCTCTATGCACCAGAGAAAGCGTCTACGATTTATTATTGTACCTATTTTAGTCTAGAAGCGTTAAACCCAAGCCCAGTGTTAACCCAATTTGGAAGACCTCTCCATCATTCTTTGACTCATCTGTAAAGAAGTGAAGTCTACTACACTCCTCCTATGAAGGACTTATAATGGGGAAGGAGCCACTTAGTGCCAACTTTGAGATACGCTGGGGCGCCCCTGGCGTGAGTGCAGCAAGAATGAATACTCTCTTAGTCTAACAGCGACTATTGTAGTGATGAACCTACCTAAAGAGCCCACAGGCACTACACTGGACCAGGCATCAGGCACTACACTGGACCAGGCATTAGGCACCGGAATTTAAGTGATTCGTAATGCGTCGCAGACGCAGTTCAGAGCCTAATCCCTGCGGGTTAAGGGTTCAAGAATTTACCCGCGGTTAGGCATGCTTGTCGTAAGAGGCGACTAAAATCCAATAGTTCCCGCGACAGTCCGGTCTTTATACCGGAACGACCAAGACCTGTCACTCCCGCAACATTCCCCAAAAAATTACTTTGAGGAATATTTTTGCGTTTACAACAACAACAACAGAGCCGCGTATTTTGAACTGTTAGGTAAGCTCTTTCCAGCGACACGAAACGCAGTTAGTTCCGTAGTTTCAGTAAACTACTTAATGGGAAAGGTTGGTCTCTGGCCGTCCTGAAAAAATATAAGACCGTTGCGACCAGTTCCAGCGAACTTAAGTGGTTTAAGCGAGTTTATCCCCTAAGTTAAGTGGCGGTCACTTATAACGTCGTTGGAAATCGCGCCGTCCATGTATGTCTCACCTCAACAGAGATTTCTCTAGCAGAGTTATTGCAAGGAAAGTGATTCTCACTAACTCTTCACTGCCTACAGTTCATTTTTCTGGAACTGGTTTTATGCCTAGAAATCTTTTAACTTCAGAGTACGCATGGTCTCCTACTACGATTCCAAAGAAGGTTCTCCATTACGGTTTTTGTGCTTTTCTGATTTCGTTTGCATAAATTCAGAGACCCACTGTTTAGAGCATCTAGTCATAACACATGATAGTTTGCTTTCACGAAGTTTGTTAGAAAAATGTCTGATTGCTGCTCCCTGTTTGGAAAACTATGTCATCCAGCATAGGGGTTTCTTCAACCCAACGGGGATCCCAAAGAGTAAGCGCTGTCAAGTGCTTTTCTACAGGCAGCATCATACACTTTGGAAGAGCGAATCCATTTTTACTAAGCTAAGAGAGCTGAGCGAAACTTTTTGCTTTATCATTCTCAGCACGTTCTCTTCAAGTTTCCAAAAGGTTTTCTACAATTACGGCTTCCGTTCACTCTCAAATGAATATGACCAACCTATGAATATTGAGAAAATCTCTTAATTTATCGATGCTCTTTTTAGCTCTCTTGTCTCATTGAGAAATCAATTCACCCTAATATGCATACATACATATTTACATATATCAAATGTAAAAAATTCTTCGAAATTTTGAGGATTTATTACCAAAGTAACGAGAAAAAGTAAACTAAATAAAGTATCACGAGGAACTTTCACTAAATACGCGAAAAAGAAGAAAAGAATCAATGCAAAAAAATTACTAAAATTTCTCTCTTGCTCCCACAACATTCGCGCTTATTTCGTGCTATACAATTCGGATTTACATTCTTGTTGTTGTAGCAGAAATGGCAGTTTGTGCTTTAGTAAAAAACAAGTGGCAATAATTCAAGTGCCTTATTCATGGTCTTAACTTCGAGGAATCGTCGTTTGACAATTACAAGTGCTGACAACTTTCAACGCGAAATTTACGACAAAAACTAACACAAAAAAAAAAGCGAGAAACAAGTGACGGCTAAGAGCAAAAAACAAAACAAAAGAGAAAGAGAAGTTAACTTGGTGTAAAGTTTTCTCTTTTTATTTAAATACAGTAAGTTTTAAGGAACGCGACGTGGGGTGAGTTGTTTAAGTTGAGTTTGAAAGATTTGGGCTAATAATTTATAGCTAAACTCAGGTGATTTAAATATAAAAAGAACACTAAAAATCTTGGAATGTATTTTGTTCTTTTACTTTAGTGAGGCAGACACCCCTTACGCCAATATAGCCGTGTTAACAACAACGTGCGATTCCTTCCTTTCGCTTTTTGGCGCCAATTGGAAAAGCAAAGTGATGCGAAGATCTTCTCTACCTATTCTTTCCAACGGAGTGAAGGTGAGGAGAATTTATTTCATGTTAGAAATACACTCGATGGGGTTGACTTTCCCGCCGAGGGGCGACCGCAGTTAGAAAATGTAACTTAATTTTTAATTTTCTATAACTTTTGGATGTTGGCCGTACTAGGATTTACACTTGGGCCTTACGAATAGCAGTAAGTAATGCTAACCACTCGGCAGAGAACCAAATATTACGCGAAACCTTTCTCTCAAAAACTCTAGCTGTGGACTCATCTGGTGTTGTGATAGTCCATTCCTCCGCCTCATAGAGCAGAACGGGAAGGATAAATGACTTCTAGAGTATGATTTTCATTCGTCGAGAGAGGACTTTACTTTTCAATTGCCTACTCAGTCCTAAGAAGCACCTGTTGGCAAGAGGGATTCTTACAGAATATCTAGGCTGGCATTACTGAGCTGATTCCAACTTAGATGAAATTGGGGACGACTTCAAAGTTGCAACTGTCCACAGTCAGCTCACAAAGCACGATCCTCACTGAGCTTTTGGTGTTGCTTAACGCGATTTTACGCAGCCGTATGCCAAATTCAGACACCGCTTTGAGGCAGCTTCTTTTCGTGCTGTCGAAGGTTGCTTTAAATCGACGGCATCTCGCTCTTTTTCTTATAATGCTTGTAAATGGGTCTTGCATCCCTCTTCAGTTCTCAGTATTTAACGCAACCCGCTCGTATAGTGATCGATCGCATCGTTGCGAGGTTGACTGCTTATTTTCTCTCAACTGGGGTACGGCACTAAAGACATGTCGTCTATTCTATACACCTATTTTTGTTAGAAATATAGTATACGAACAGATATAAATTTTCCATTGAAAATATGCCAAGGCAATTAAGTGCAATTGACATTTGCATAAATATTTTCAAGATAAGCAATCAATTTAACTATGCCATTACCCTTTTGCTTTGAATATATTTTACTTACTAACTTCTCTTCTTCTTCTTCTTCTTCTTCTTGCCTTCCTGTGCACACTTGTTGCATGATTGCATTTTGTGGTTAGAGTATTTATTTCTTGGCTTGGTTTTTGGGCAATTAAAGTGTTTCGTAGAATTTTCAGTTGTTTACCAGTTTACCACTCTTAATCACTTACTTGGCAAATAAATATATTTTGTGGGAAAATACTTGTGGTGAATTGCAAGTTAGCTTCATTTGCATTGCCCATAATTTATTTACAAAACAGCGGCATTCCCATGATAATTGAGTGTAAGTGAATGACTCTTAAAGCAGAGTTAATTACTGTGGTGTCTGCAGTAAGGAAAATGGATGAAGATAACTTTTAATGTAGTAATAAATAAATATACAGATTTACAGAGATGGTGTGGGGAAAGAGAAGAGTGATGGTGTGAGAGAGATATGATGGTGAATTAGAATGATAGAGCTAGATAGAAAGAGAGTTGATGAGAGCGAGCGATAGATAAAGTGTGAGAGAACGACAAAGAGGCAAAAATTCGAAAGGTTGTGAGAAATGAAGGTGGCTTTAATTGACTATCCATCATAATAAGTACAAAACTAATTTTATATAGTTTAAAAAAAGCGATTAAAATGTCAAATCTGAAATATATTTATTCTGAACATTTTCGAAAATTATATCCAGTAGTTATTTGTTAAAAAATAATAATAAAAAAAAAAATAAAATGGTTTTTTCACACATTATTAACTGCATTTAGACATTTAATCCAGTCTGTTACTCTTACAGTTTTTGCATAATAATATTCTTCTTCTTGTGAACTCCATCTCTAATTAATTGCCTAGATCTGAAAGTTTTTCCAACAAGTTATTAGAACTACAGCTTTTCCTAAGCTATCTACACACGGCCGATATATTTTGATGGGTAATGCTAAGAAGAACAGTTTAGGCTAGATTAAACTGGCTGATCCAGCGTGTCTCACTCGGGGAGTACTATATTCGCGGCGTTGTCAAACACGGTACTTATAACCAAACTACAACGCTACCCTCCTTATTGTGTTTCTAGTTTATAGTAGTCAGTTTGGAGTAGTCATTTGAGCCCTTTGCTCGTTGCTCATTGAAGGCCAAGTAAGCATAGCCTTTATCAACAAAATGTTAGACATCCACAAACGACACGCGCCACTGTCTCCACGTAACCCTCATATTTTCTGCACTTGTTATTCTCGAGTGCAGATCTATCTTAAAAGCCTACAACGCCAAAATGCCTCGTTAACTGTTCTACCAGCACCATAAAATCCGTCCTCTTTATCGCTAGTTTCTTTGTAAATTTAGCAGCATAAACTTTACACACAGATTGATGAGGTTAGATTACATCTTGATTTATGGTAGCTTCCCTTCTTCACTCCAATGGAACTGGTAGGTTCATTATTACATCCGGTTCAAAACCTGTTTATCAGTTATCTCATTACCTTCGACTTACCTATGACCTGGCACCCGGTGAGTTCGAATATTTTTCACAGAAATTATTTTTAGCGCCTCTTTACATGATGCAACCACAGCCAACTTCGTGAAAGTAAGGCCGCTTGGCTGCCTACATAAATGTTTTGTGTCAAGTAAAAAGTTCGTTCGAAATATGATAACTTTGCGTACATTTATCCGATTTAAGTCAAATATGCGCCGTTTTGTTCGTAAACTTGTTGCCAACGAGATGCCAACTTCATTATACTCCTCTCGTAGAAGGCTGCGTCCCTATTGGCAAAAAACTCGGAGAGCCAATTTTCACAGGCCTCTCTTGAGACCAACTTCTCACCATTGAGCGCGTTCCCCATGGACTGGAAAAGGTGGTAATCACTTGGTGCCAGCTCCGGACTATAAGGTGGGTGCATTAGGACCTCCCATCCGAGCTCCTGGAGCTTCTGGCGCATCACCAAAGACATGTGTGGCCCGGCGTTGTCCTTATGGAAACCAATTTCGGCCTCTGTGGATCAAAAATGGCCTCTTCTGGATGAGTGCTGCCTTCAAGCGGACCAGTTGTCGGCAGTAGAGGGCCGAATTAAGTGTTTGACCATAAGGGATCAGCTCGTAGTACATGATTCCTTGCCTATCCCACCAAACACATAGCAAAACCTTCCTGGCTTGGCCACCGTTCTCGCCGGCGCAGAAATGGGTCGATTTTGTTGCGATTCAGCAGCGATTCGCAGATAGAAATTCGGTCCATCATGTTTGTTTGCGTTAGTTCGTGTGGTACCCAAACATCGAACTTCTTTTTGAATCCAAGGTTATGCAAATGGTTCCAAACAGTTTTCTGGCTTATCTTTAGTTCATCAGTAGTTAAAGAAGTGCTCACGTGACGGTCTGTTTCCACCATTTCCATGATTTTATCGCAATTTTCGACGACAGGCCTCCCGACGCGTGGTGTTGACATCGAAATTACCGGAACGGAACCTAGCAAACCACTTTTGTGCTGCACGTTCGTTTACATTATCGGGCCCACAAACTAAATCAATTTTTTCAGCCGCTTTGGCTGCTTTTTCGCCTTGATCGAAGAAAAATTGTAAAATATAGCGAATTTTCTCTCTGCTGGTGTCCATCTTTGACGAGCGTTCACAACGTACTGAGTCAATCAATCAAGCCGTATAGTATGACATGATGCGTCACGTAACACTAGTACTATGGACAATACTGCCATCTCTTAGATGAAAACCGAACGAACTTTTTACTTTACCTAATCTATTAGTTTCCTTTGAAGGTCTGCACCCTGCAGTAGCTCTGCCGCCATTTTGATATCCAACATTCCAGCATAGAAGATACTGCTATGGTTTGGTAGCTACGTGGAGCTTAACATTGCTGGCCAAGTTCCTGGAACTTATATGATAGTGTCTTTCATCAGTATTAGTTGAAAACCACAACAATAATGGCGCTGAATGTGGCGCAGGGAAGTTTACCTCAGTGAAAACTGCAGTAAAACCATAAAGGGTGAGAATTTAATGGTGCCTCGTCCTCATATCTGGGATATAGTTTTAGATCTTTGCGGACTAGTGACGGTGAATACTCTAGACCATGAAACAATGATCTGTACGAGATATACGAGGGCGTTGACATATATACATATGTATAATTGGCTGCAGAAGCGATTTTCGGCCGAGCTCCTCCTCCAATTTGTGGTTATGCGTCTTGATGATTTTCCAACAAATGGAGGGACCTACAGCTTATACTAAGGCGCCTCCGAACGGCTGATGGTTTTTTTACGAGGAGCCTTTTATTTCATGTCCGAAATACACTCGTAGGGGTGGACATTCCTTGCCGAGGGGCGACCGCAATTAGAAAATTTAACTTAATTTTTTATTTAAATTAATTTTCCAAAACTTTTGGATGTTGCTGGCACTGGGATATGAACCTGAGCCTTCCGAATGTCAGTACGCAATGCTAACCACTCGGCTATCGCGGCCGACTCAGCTATAGTCTCGTAAATTTTGATCATGCCAATCAAGATAATGAAGAAGAAGAAATGAATGAAGATATAAAAAAGAAGAAGAAAAAGAAAAATAAAAAGAAGAAGTAGGGAAAAGAACGAGTGTAGTGGAGAAATCTGCGTCGTAATCTATTCCAAGTTTAGGCTTCCATAGGAGTTAGCGAATTTTAGGTCAATGCAGTGGCTGCGATCAAGTAGGTGCTATATTCACTACTCTTCGCATCATTTCAGTGAGAGATGGCAGCATTTAAACTCACAGCTAACCCCACTACTTTGACGCAGCATGCCGTATGTCTCACTCAATGTAAATTATACCTGCCACTATATGGAATCGAGTAATTTTACGTCACCTGGGCTCGATTTTCTACTGCAAGGCTGTAACCCACGGTGAGCGCTAGTTTAACGCCAAGTTAAACGTGTTCACAAGGTTTTTCTGGTCCGAGTTAAGTCACATAAAGTTTGGGTGATCTTCTTACACCCTTAAAGCCACCATTGCAATTTTTGGAAAGAACTCTGCATGCACCGGTTAGTACAGTTCTGCCAGGCTGAGTTTGAAGTTAAACGACAGCAGCGAGGCACTCTATTGGTAGAGATTAAACAAGCACATAATCTCATCGTTCTAAGCTCACTTTAATCAGAGTCCAATGTAGAGTATAAAATGTTGGATACGCGCGAAACTGAGTGGTCGAATTAAAGCTATTAGTTTCACCTCTTTCTCCGCTTACTTAAGCATTAAATTAGCGATGATGAACACCAGAAGTGCTAAGTCCCCCCAAAAGTAGTAAGGAAGCTTATTTTTTCACCTCTTACACAGCACATTTTCATCATATCTACCAGCTCATATTTTATGTAGTTTATTTCACTTATAATACAGGCCAAACTCAAACCCCAAAGGTGCTAAGACTTGTGCGCTAAGACGTCATAGCAAAAAAAAAAAAAAAAATTAAAAAAAGTAAAAAATAAAAAAAATAGAAGCGGAAAGTGCAAATTAAATTAAGCCAAAGTGTGGGAAAATGCATTCATGCATAACGGAAAGCGAGTGGCCATAAGCATAACAAGTAGAATTGAGCAAAAGCAAGCGAAGGGGAGCACACACACATTGAAATGGGAAGGTACTCGCAATAGTTCGCATAAGCAAACATACAAACCGAAACGAAACTCACTCACTTGCAATATTCTCTGCCGGGCATTCAGCGTGAGACCAACAACACTCGAGAGTAACTGTTTGTTTGAAGAAGACACACCTACATATCCCACACACTTCCACCTACAAACACACTTGGGATTGACAGAGTGAAAAGTACAAGATTTGTGTGTTACACGTATTGAATATCCAACAACAACAAGCAATAGCATGTGTGCAAATATATCATAAAACTGCTTCTTTAGATGCACACACACACACAAACGGTTCAACTAATATATGCTGTGCCACCTTGAAAGCATAAATCGGCGCGCATTGCTCGCTTGTGTGTGAAAATGCTCGCCCACTTAGGCGTATGAGTGACGAAATGTGATAAGCTCGTTGCTTTTTCGCTTCTTCTTATTCGTTTGCTTGTTTGCCTGTTTGCTGGTTTGCTTCGTTGGCGGCTTTCCCGCTTGGCTGATTTGATTGAGCGATGGCGAGAGTGACATATTTAAGATCATAAGAATACCGGCATGCGACGCATTTACACGTATAACTCGGTGCGCAGTGAGGCGTGTATTTGGTTGAGTGCGTGCGTGGTTTACGAATGTGTAAACGTAGTATTTACAGTAATATATTTATATACATCTCAAATACACAGTTAGTCTTGAGCATACTCCATAAGTGCATGTCACTATAACTTAGCATAGCGATGGGGAAAAATGTCAAGGTTGTTCGTCAGCATATTAAGCACTTTGGGCAGACTAAATGCAGTGTCCCTTATCGGCAAATAATGTCAATGCTTTTGATAGTGTGTCTGGTATGAAAGTTAAACTTGCTCATAGAGGGTCATTAGACATTCGGAAGTGGCTTGAATTGTAAGTCCCTGCTCTATATATGGGGAGAAGAACAAAGCACAGGACTGCATTATGACATTTCTCAAACTAAACTGTCAAAGCAAACATGTTTTGTTTTTGTTAAATTTCAGGCATTTATGAAAATGCATTATCCATATAAAACCCAACTCACACAACAATTGAAGCCAGCTGACCTTTCACAAAGCCGTACACACGTCGATTGGGTGCTTGAACAATAAGGAAGTGAAGGGTAAATTTTCGAACAAAATTTTCTTCAGCGACGAGGCATATTTCTCACTCAATAATAATTGACAATTACTATTTTGTTGGCTCTTTGATCCTGAGGTGTGATTTTCTTGACCTTACTTCTATGAAAACGACGACAGCGAGACCGTCATTATCAATTCGGAGCGTTATTGTCGTATGAAAACCGCCTATTTTTGACCTGCAATTGAAAAACACGATTTGGGCTACAATAAGATGGCGCCACAGGCCACTAAGCATGAGAGAATATGGCCTTATAACAAGCGAAATGACCCGGTCGTGTTTATCTCCTCTTGGCGGTGTCAATTAGCCACTCTTATCGTACAATGTGACACCGTTGGACTTTTTATTCGTGGGATTACGTGAAAGACCGTGTTTATGCAGATAAACCTTGGAACTCTTGAGCACTTGAACACCAACATTTGTCGAGTTGGGGCTGATATACCGCCCAATATGGGCCAAAAAGGGGCCAAAAAACCTTTCGAAGTTTGCAACATTCCTGAGGCGGTCATTTTAATGATTTAGTGTTTCACAAATAATTTAATTCCAAACCTTAACACTTTATAACAAAAAAATTTTCTTAAGAAGAAATATTTTAAATGCGTTTTGTTTACGTTTGTTTTTGAAACCACAAATTGTTGACCCTGTATTTCAATATTTCGCTTAATTTTTCAGTATTTTTGCAATGTGTGACAAAATATTTTAAAATTTTTAAAATATTTTCAAATTAAATTTCTAAATATATACAATTCGTTAACTATATTGTACTACTTAATATGAGTTTTCAATGGCTGGCAGAGCTATCGCAAAAAGTATATTGAGCTTACAATAATAAATATCAGAAGCCTGTGGCAGCCATCTTCCAAACATCTCTCATATTAATCCCAAATAAATAAAAATTAAATAAAAAATGAGACAAGTGGCCACCATCTTCTATTATTTTATTTTATTATATTTTATTTTGCTCTATATTATTTTATTTTATTTTATTTTTATATTTTAATTTAATTTTTTTTAATTTATTTTATTTTAATTTAATTTAATTTAATTTAATTTTATTTTATTTTATGTTATTTAATTTAATTTAATTTAATTTTATTTTATTTTATTTTATTTTATTTTATTTTATTTTATTTTATTTTATTTTATTTTATTTTATTTTATTTTATTTTATTTTATTTTATTTTATTTTATTTTATTTTATTTTATTTTATTTTATTTTATTTTATTTTATTTTATTTTATTTTATTTTATTTTATTTTATTTTATTTTATTTTATTTTATTTTATTTTATTTTATTTTATTTTATTTTTTATTATGATTTGTTTCATTTCATTCCCTTTGATTTTTTTATTTTGTTTAGCTAAATTTTATTTTACTTTATTTTTTTGTTTTATTTTTTTAATCTTTTTCTATTTTATTTCATTTTAATACATTTACTTGTTTTATTTTTCTATATTTTATTTTATATTAAATCATTTTATTTTATTTTATTTTATTTTATTTTATTTTATTTTATTTTATTTTATTTTATTTTATTTTATTTTATTTTATTTTATTTTATTTTATTTTATTTTATTTTATTTTATTTTATTTTATTTTATTTTATTTTATTTTATTTTATTTTATTTTATTTTATTTTATTTTATTTTATTTTATTTTATATTTTTTATAATAATTTGTTTCATTTCATTCCCTTTGATTTTTTATTGTGTTTAGCTAAATTTTATTTTATCATACTTTATTTTTTTTTGTTTTATTTTTTATATTTAATCTTTTTTTATTTCATTTCATTTTAATATATTTATTTGTTTTATTTTTCTTTATTTTATATGAAGTTAAATCATTTTATTTTATTTTGTTATTATTTTATTTTTTATAAAATTTTACTTGTGGAATTTTCCGCAACTCTCGGTCTGGATATTTTAATTAAATTATGTTAGCATATTTTAGTTAGGGGTTTCACTTACATAATTACCAATATTTATGCCTTTTAACTCAATAAAATAAATTTATTAAAAATTTAATAAACGAAAAAATAAGTAAAAAAAATTTTTTTTTTACAAAAAAATATTTGAATTAAGAAGGGATTTTGAAAGCAAAACTATTTATTTGTAAACATGACATCCTGATGAAATGATATGTTGTACCATTCGAACTTTTTATAACTTTTCTGTAAACGTACACAAGCTCATATGTATGTATGTGAAAGTGTAAGTACATATGTAAACATAAATTGTGCAAATGTTTGTCCTTGTCCGCATGTAAGGGGTCAACCGCAATCGACACTCTCTGACTGACATATGAGTACCCACATACATACATACTATGTGTACATGTGTATTTATTGTTGCTTTACATGATGGCATGGTTTGGCGTTAACAACAAACAAAATAAAAATAACAACATCAGCTGGGAGCTATAAATGTAAATCCACTAATTCTATTGTGGTCACATACTCAATAGCACCATATCTTTTTTAATGGATTTACTCGTATGCATGTACATATGTATGTATGTAACATGTAAAATATGCGAATAAATAAACATAGAGATGTATCAATAAATCTGCACAAGATATATCATGTTTGAAGTGTATAAATTTCATTTATTTTGGACACATACACTTATTTACATATGCACAGAGATAAAATACTTATACACCTATATATAATATGTAAACAAACTCTTGTGAAATGAAATGAATGAGAATAAAAACGTAGTTTTACACACATTTTGCGAATTTGTCAATAAAAATCATGATGCGCACTTAGCAACTTCTTTTTTTTAATATAATTTTCTAACTAATATATTTTTTTCTTCATGGACACGATTTTCACAAAAAAATTTTATTAGATACTCGTTTAAACTAAAGTTGCTTCGCTTTTCACTACTTTTTGCTGATTCTTTCCATATGTGGTGTTCTTAAAAAAGCTTGTTCTATAGTTTTAGACGGCACGTACGCCAATATGCATATGTATACATATATATACATATATGCCGGTGAAGTCAGCTATATCCGAAAATATGCGGTTGCTCTTGCCAATAGTTTTGGAGGAACATTGGCTACTTAGTTTAGATCACGGTGTTTGAAATTGAATCGGACTCCCAAAAAATTCAGAATTTGTCAGAGGGTTCACTCACTGCCAGCTGCTTGCTTTCAGGAACGCTAATTAGTCGGGAGCGCTCTTTGATAGAGTTTTGATCCTCACACTACACGTAGGTACTCTGCTAAAGTTCTGCTTTGTTGTTTATTATTCTCTACTGTCATTGAGTAAACCCTCTTACGTTCGAAATTATTTAATTATTTCATTTTATTATAGTTTATTTATTTTATTTTAATTTATTTTGTTTCATTTAACTTTATTGTAATATATTTTATTTTGCTTATTTTGTTTTATTTTATTTTTTTTTGTATTTGTTTTTTTCTTTTTATTTAAATTAATTTTATTTTTTGTCATTTTATTTTTTTTATTTAATTGATATTATTTTATTTTGTTTTTTTTTTTTTTGTTAATTTTATTTTTTTCATTTCATTTTATTTTGTTTTATTTTAATTAATTTGATAATTTTTTATTTTTTTTATTTAATTTTTTTTTATATTATTTTTTTTTTTATTTTATTTTATTTTATTTTATTTTTTTAATTTGTTTCATTTTATTTTGTTATTTTTCATTTTACTTTATTTTATTTTATTTTATTTTATTTTATTTAATTTATTTTATTTTATTTTATTTTATTTTATTTTATTTTATTTTATTTTATTTTATTTTATTTTATTTTATTTTATTTTATTTTATTTTATTTTATTTTATTTTAATATAATTTATTTTATTTTTGTTTTATTTTATTTTATTTTATTTTATTTTATTTTATTTTATTTTATTTCATTTTATTTTATTTAATTTTATTTTACTTTATTTTATTTTATTTTATGTTATATTAATTTAAAAATTTTATTTTACTTTATTTAATTTTATTTTATTAAATTTATTTTATTTTATTTTTCTTAATTTATTTAAATTTATTTTATTTTGTTTTATTTTATTTTATATTATTTTATTTTGTTTTATTTCATTTTATTTTATTTTAATTTTATTTTATTTTATTTTATTTTTTTTTATATTATTTTATTTTATTTTATTTTATTTTATTTTATTTTATTTGATTTTATTTTATTTTATTTTATTTTATTTTATTTTATTTTATTTTATTTTATTTTATTTTATTTTATTTTATTTTATTTTATTTTATTTTATTTTATTTTATTTTATTTTATTTTATTTTATTTTATTTTATTTTATTTTATTTTATTTTATTTTATTTTATTTTATTTTATGTTATTTCATTTTATTTTATTTAATTTTATATTATTTAATTTAATTTTATTTTATTTTATTTTGTTTCATTTCTTGGAACTTTAAAGAACCATCAGCACAAGGTTTAATTTGGAATGCCGACGAACAACAAGCAGCGAGGATCTGCAAATTATATTTATTTCGTTTTTTTTTCTGAAATAAAATGAAAAATGAAAATTTACTAAACAGATAAGATAGCTCACTGTCATATTTATTAATTTTGGAAATATTCAAAGCTCATTTGCATACCCATTTTCCAACAAGTCCCTTGTCTCAGTAATCTGCCGACACCATAACAGCTCAAATGACCAGGCTTGATCAACAGTTAAGAAATATAGATATAAATGCTCATTAAAAAGTATATATGTATGTATGCTTATGCACGTGGGTAATATCCATTGTAGGTATATGTGCTAAGTGAGCTTTTAAGTAGGCTACTCAACAAAATATTTCAATTTCACAGCATCAAATTTTGAGGCTTCTTATTGTAAAAAAAAAAAATAGAAAACAAAAAAAAATTCAAATAGCGTTGTGCTTAACATTGTTTGCTTACATACTTTTATATATTTCATTACATTTTTTATTTATTACCGTTAGCTTTATATGCATACATACCATACTACTCTCTTATGTATTTTGTGAGTGTCAAGGATTTGCGCGCGTATCCACTTAAATGGATAAATAATCCGAAACGCAGCTGCCTCAAGTATTTTCGAGAGTATAAATTAAATTGCAGGACCCTAATATATTCATATATACTTATGTATATTTACATATATGTATGTATGTACGAGTATATATAAACTCAGTCGACTGCTGCTAAATATTTTTAATTTAAAACAAAAGCCACCACATTTACTATATCTACAGAGTATTTATGCTTGAAAAATGTTAATTTATTCATTTTCATATCCTCTCAGCATTTGATATATCTGCATGTATGTATATGTGTATATGTATGTAAGTATGCCATTTTGGGCCTTAGCAAGTATTGAATTAAGCTGAATTTATTACTTGTGCGTATAAATGTCTGGACTTGTGGAAGATGCATTTAAAATAGGCCATGAATTATATTGTTTTTGCTGCTGTTGTTGTTGTTATTGTTGTTGTTATGATATCTACTTTGTATGCCAAAATAAATGAAAGTGAATCTGAAATAAGTGAAAGTTCTGAAATCACGCAAATGAGGCAACTGTGGGTTTTTGGAATTTAAAATTGTTATTTGAGTGAAGGATATTTGATTTCAGTATCCTTAGCAGGTTTGGATTTATAATTTATTAGGATTAACTTTAAAACATATATATACGTACTTATGTTTATCCTTGATGTAAAAAAATGAGCTATAATGCTATTGTAATAACACCATTATTTATTTTAACATTAAGAAGATTAGACTTAGACGAAATGACTTTTTATGAGTAGGACTAAAACTAAGACTCAAACTGAGCATGAGTCAGAGGCTTGACCTAAGATGGAGAGTGAGAGACTTAGACTTGAGGCTATGACAAGGGTTCTGATAGTGATATTGAGTGTGCTACTGAGACTAATGTTGAACATGAACTAAAGAAGCGATATTACTAATATTAAGATTACGAACGATAAAATAAGATTAATAATTAGAGTGATCCCGAAAATAAAAAAAATTCTGAGACGCACACTAAGGCTAATACTAAGACATACTAAATGTGACTAAAATTTTAAGAGAAACCTAGACTGAAACTCTGAAATTTTGCCTGATATAGAGAATGAGAGCGAGTTTGCAGACATTATAGAGACTGAGACCGTCGCTGAGTTTAAGATCGATCCTGACTTGAATGACTTACAAAGCCCAAAATAATATAGAGATGGAGACAGATACTGATTAAATCTGAAACACCGACTTTGTGTGGGAATGGCGAGACTAACAGCGAACCTAAGACTAAGAGAGAGAGAGAGAGAGAGAGAGAGAGAGAAAGAGTAATATCAACATTGAGATGGAAACGTAGGTTAAGAGTAAAAATTTAACTAGAAGAAACATTGGTATAAACACTAAGACTAAAAATAAAATTTAATTTAAATAAAAACGATACTGAGACTGAGTTAAATAAAAGGTAACCTTTCTCCGAAACTAAGTCAGGCTAAGTTTAATGCTAGAGGTCAAAGTAAAACTTAAAGATAAAACCAATTATCAACATTCAAGGTTTGTTTTGTGACTTTCCTTAAGGCTAAGACCGATATTCAGAATAAGCTAAAATTTGCATGAAGGTCAATCAGAGGTCAAAAGTAAAACCAGACTAAGAAAAGCAAGATGGGATTGAAACTAGGGACGAAAACTTACCTTTTATGAATATTAATGGTAACCATTTTCATTGAATCTTATTTAAATCGTAGACGAAACTTTCTTTTTTTGGTCACCCATAGACACTTCGTCTACATATTACAGTATCTGATACAATGAATTGGTAATATTTTTACTTTAGGCTTGAAACCCCATGAACCACGTGAGAGTCAGGACAATGTTCTGAAGAAAGTCACAACTGAATCGCCATGTATTTTTCTTCTTATTTTTATTCTTTAAGGCAGTAGTTTCCTTTAGAAACTGAAAAAATCGTTTTTCAGCAATTTTTTTTTTTAAGTGAAGGAAATTATTAAGGTAAACGAAATTTCCAGGTAATAATAACCCATATTTAAGCTTTAAAAACTGAATTTTAGTATTAAAAAATATTGGAATTTTCCAATGTTGTGAAGAATTTTCTGAAGCAGCTGCAGTCTGAACTCGTGAAAGGCTGCCGGTGATGGAGGTCGTGCGATGCATCTGAGAAAATCAAACCATTTTTTTTTTTAATTTTTATAAGTGTCTCTTCTATATGAACTTAAAAAATATCGAAAAAATTGGGAAATATTAAAATTTTCTGAAATTTAAAAAATATTAAGTTTTTTTAATAAAAATTCACTTCAATGCTGATGCTAAATAACTTTGTTTTTTTTCGATCGTATATGCATTTTTCGAAGCCCTAAAGCAGACTAGTGCCTTAAGCTAAGAGTGCACATAAAACGGATCTAGACCATTTAGATTCAAAGAACAAACCGAAGATACAGATCGCAATCTACTCGGAAGAGCTCATTGGGTAACATAACCATTTTATTGCTGAACATGAAGTTGCCGATTATTAAAGCAAGCAGCTACGTATAGAGTAATATTTCTAACACTGAAAATCTACGTTATTTTGTGCCTTCTAGTAAGACATTTTTTTTATTGATTGCAAATGTTAGTCACCAACAAAGCTTATATTTTCTTTTAAGATATTACAACTTGATTATTTTATTTATTTCCTCTTTACCTTAATGTGGAGTTCGTTTTATATTTTATGCACTACTCTTACTGGCCACACACATACACACAAAAGCATGGCAACATAAATGCATGCCATCTACATAATAATGCAGCAAATAAGTTTAGCTTCCTTCTGAACTCGTCTCTCTCCCTCCCACTTTCTTTTTTTCCCTTTTTCTCTTTGGCACATTTCCTGTTTCAACTTTTCATTTCGGCGCCAAAAAAAAGTACATATTCGTATATATATACCCACCTGGGTGCTTACATGTATTTATATGTATATGAGTATTTGTACGTGCATACTTAAAAAGCCATCTGCTCGGCTCGAAGGACCTTTTGCCAGCAGCAGCTAATGCTTGTGTGCAACATTATATTGAGTCCTTGCTCTCTCTATACCTTTTGGTTGGGCCAAAGCATGTCCTGCTTGCATGTATAACCTGCATAATTCACATAAATTTTTGTGATATTGCTTTCATTTATACTTTTTTTTTGGTTTTCCTCTAGTATTTCTGTTATTTTATTTGTTTATTTCTGCTTTGTCTTTCTCATTCAAAAATCCATTTTTATTATCAGGTATTAAAATGAAAGCATAATAATTCGAAAAACTATGAGTCACAATAAGATTGCATATATTATTTATTAGCATACCCTTTTGATATATAAATATGTAACTAATGGCTAAATAAATAGAAATATCTAACTATTTTAAGCTTTTTCACTTTTGGGCTTAATATTTTATAGCCCCTTTTAGTGAGTCACCATAAGAGCGAAGGGCGGAGGAAGTCAACTTAAGTCATTTGCTTATTTGACTTTTTTTTTGTCTGGCTGTCTGTCTGTCTGTTGCACACAAACACACCTGAAAATAATTAAACACGAAAGCAACTTACAGTTGGTGTAGTCATCAAATCGCTGGCAGCTTTTAGTCTTGAGGGATCTCCTTTGTGGGCGTCTAATATATTTCAAAGCCACAAAATTTTCGTAAAATTTTTCTCCGCATACTTCGCCACTACAACGCTAAAAGAGTGCAACGATGAACGCTTATCGCACAAGGCAAAATACTTGAAAGTACTAAATCGACTCTCCCCATCAATTCACATACACACATTTCTTACCATTTTAACCCAAAATTGTTTACCTTTATTACCAAACTCCACCAAGCGAAGTGTCCAGTCAGCCACCGACCCATTCAACGCTTGGTCATTGACGCCAAAAACCATCACCACTGACGCACAGCCAACGACAATGGACAGCCAAAAAATCCACATAAATTCACACAAAGTTATGTCTGGGGTAGAGCAGTTTAAGGACACATAAACATCATTGAGCGACAGTCACGC
>JAWMAG010000001.1:10400000-10405000 GCA_037013455.1 Ceratitis rosa | reverse complement strand
ATTCACACTATCCGGCCATACATACGCCCAGCTGTGATGCAATTATTAAGCGAACACATTCGAACAAACATCCAAACAAACAATCAGAATGCGCAGTAAGTGCAACGTGCGTTGGCGTTAAAGTGTAGCCGGCTGTTTTGCTGCCAGAAGCATAATGCTTTTACAGCAATGTACGTGCAAGTAAATATGTACGCACGTATTTATTTAATCCTGTACTGACATAAAATTTTATACCGCCAACAACATGCATCCCTCGACCCGACACCTGAGTGACTCATGATTGAGACACAGTCTGGAAAATTGGTGGTTGGTTTTTCTCATTCACACAGACACAGCAGTCGACGTCAGCGTTGCCATTGCCGTTGGCTTCACTGCTTCACTGAGTTTATTATAAGACGTCGCGTCTGCTTTGGTAACCTTCAGCAGTGGCAGCACTCATTGGAGTTTCACTGAGCATGCTGAAGTACTTGCCGGTAGGTAATAGTAAGTAGTTGTTGTGTCGGTTATGTCGGTTGTGTCGGTTGTGCCGTCAAGTGTTGCGGCGGGGAGGGTGTGTATACGCTGAAGGCATACAAATACAACCAAGCGAGCTCACCCCTGTTCCGCTGGACTATCGTCTGCCAGCTGACTGCAGGAAAGTGGTAAAATACGTTTTAATAAATGAATGAACAGTGAGAATTTACCCTGTAGGAAGTAAAATAACAGTGTGAAAAGTTATTTAATAGGATATTGGAGGGCTTTAATCAAATATTTCGAATAAGACTTGTACTGATCCTTCACAATAATAATTATATTTTGAATCTAAGCAAAAAATATCTAAACTTGGTGGTTTTATGTATTGTTACGCCTGTGAAACATATAGATAATACCTCGGCATGACCGATAATACCGATTATATGACAGGGTGCCTTACCGTAGTAAAGGAGTGGCTTAGGTCAGACATCGGTCAAGTTTGTTTAGGTCTTTCAATAGCTCTGTGTGCATGGAGGGAAAAGGTTTTTTGTGAGAATGTAACCAGAATTCAGTCCGGCTGAAGCCCTTTCTCGAACCCAACCTACCGGAAATCAAGCCACACGGTATGTTTTCAATATATATTGTACGTTGAATCCCTACTCTGATGGACACTCCTTCAGCATTTGTGAATTATTGAGCAACTGATGCAGAGGTCAGCTATCGAAACTATTGTTAACACAGCCCAAGCAGGTTCCAAGCACATTTTGTTCTACCCCTGAGTGAGTTTCAATGATCTGTACAGCCAAATCTGATGTACTTTCGGACGAAAGGTATGAAACAAAACACATATTTGGGAGGAGTCCATCTACGAGAATCCAGAAACACAACGCCTAAGGTGCTTCTTACCGATTAGATATCCCTTCTAGGTGAGAGGGACTTACAGTTTATTCTAAGTCACTTTCGAAAGGCTGAAAGTTTCTTAATATGTACTCTTCATTTCAGTTCAAGAATACATTCGGAAGGGTTGACATTTCCGGCTGAGTGGAAACTGCAGTTATAAAAATTTCGTTTATGCTTTTGGATGCTAACATGGTCGGGGCCCAAAACCAGAGCCACCGTAGGCTAGCACAGGACCTTGTGTGGTTTTCAATTAGACAATACTCTTTTCAGAGTTGACCTTTTTGACAGCTGTTACTAAGTTTAATTTGACTTTTCTTTATGAATAGAAGAGCGTTTACGAATCGTTCAAAAATCGTTATTAAGATGGTTCGGTTCACGCAGGTCCAATATTCAGTGGAACCAATCGCCTAGCAGAGGCAGTTATTCGAGCCACCATGGATCGGTTTCGCAGCACGTTCACTCCATTGGATAATACGCATCCTCAAAGACGCCGTAGAGTGCTCACCGAAGAAGCTAATGCTGCTGTGGCTTGGAGCATCGAAAAGACCCTGATGACTCCATAAACTTTATGGAAGATTTCGCGGGAGATCTTAGTTTGTTGGTTTACAAAGTCCAGCTCTTGCAAGAATTGAAGCCACACGACCATCAATCGCGTCGCACATTCGGTGAGTGAACACAAAACAAATTGGGAACGCCGTAAAACTATGAATGAGGCGATTGACTTCTTAGAGATGTGGTCGATAATTAAGTTTATCGGCTGGAAGTCAGAGCAAAATCGATGAAAGCACTGTGATGCTACTTCAATATCGATACAACTCTTATTCCTGGAAAGCAATAAAGAGGTTCCTCACTGCGATGAAAAGATCTCGGTATCGGCATACAAATCTAAAAATCTACAAAAGACCAATTTTAATGAAGATTATTCTGCAGAAGAAGGACGTTACCGGAGTAGAAATTTCCGACAAAATTTCAGCACAAACTTGTACGAATTTTTGCCTCCAGATTAATCAGCGCCGAGTGTCCTTTTAACCCCTTTTCCATTAAATCATTTATAAAGTCTACAATCGATCAAACTTAACTGTCTGCTCCCCGGGATTAAAGTCATAGTTTATTTTGAACTTTTTACACACCACACATACATAATGAATCACCCTTTATTTGGTTTTTAATACTTAGTTCCAGGACTATGACAGCAATCAGAGCATCAGTGCAGCTGAGAAAAGCAAATATCATAAACAGCTGGAAAAACCACCCTCACGGCGGGTGCTGCACTACTATTACTACTACTACTACATATACACACTGCCACCCCCTTCCCTGCGGCATTTGGTATGTATGTATTTATGTATGTTTGAATGTTCCTCTCTGCAACGCTTGCATGTCAGCCAGTGTCAATAAGCAAATAAATGTTTGCCTTGAATTTTTGCTAAGGAGTTTTCATAACAAAATTTTCGCTCCTTTGTTGTTTGCTGAAAGAAAATGATCGAAAAGAAGCAGAGTAAAATGTGCATGAAAAATTCATACATATATAAATATCTATCTTTATGCCACTATGCATAGATATATTCACATGTATTGGTGCTGCTTGAAGAACATACCACCCAGAGTAGAAATACTGCTAATCCTTGGAAGCTTTGCTTTAGATTTTCGTTACTCTATTTTGCTCTCTGCACTTTACACTTTTCGCTTTTCGTTATTCGATTTATCATTTGCTCTCTATTGTTACGCACACATATATATATATACATGTCCTGTAAACATTGTAAATGCATTTGCAGGACACTCAAAGCACTCATAGCTTATGCTTGTATTTACATATGTATGTATGTATGTATGTATGTATGTATGTATGTATGTATGTATGTATGTATGTATGTATGTATGTATGTATGATGTTGTTTATGTGGCTTCCATTTCGTTGACTAACCACAGCAACAACAACAGCACACGCTTAACTTGCAATCATGCAATGGTCACATATGTACATGTGTATGTATATGTAGGTGTAACCCAGTGCATGTCCTTACTTAGTCCTTTTTATGCATAGATTAGAAATTGCAGTCAAACAAATGTTTAAATTTTTTTCCTATATTGCCTTTGTTGTTGTCTTCTTCGTAGTAGACATCTGCAGTGTCGTGTGTCTGGACCATCTGGCGCCTAATTATAATGTTTGTGTGTATAAACATATACATAAATGTTTGTGTGTATGTATGTATGTATGTATATGTTGGCTTTTGTCTGCATTACAAAATCTCCTTTTGCTTTTATGACATTAATTCCTCCTCTTTACTTCCTTCTGTTGAGCGCGTGCCTTGAATTTCATAAATGCTCTAAGCAATTGTTGGTAATTTGAAATTTATTAGGTGCGTGTGCTTAGTGGGCAATTACATTTCTACATACATATGTACATAAATGCATTATTTTATTATCAAAGCATTTCAAGTTTAAGCCGCTCAACCTGAGGGTCAAAAAGGGGGTTAATGGAAATTTTGGTGTTTATTTATGGCATTTTCCTATTAAATATATATGTATGTATATGTAAGTATCGGATATGTGGGTTAAAAGCAGTAAAAGTAAATTTTTTGTTTTGAAAATATTTAGGTTTTTAGAAACCATTATTTATGTATTAGCTCTATGGAATTTATTTTGCCTACCCTTAATTTATAACAACGATTAACCTCTGATAGACAGCGGCTGCCTCCAGGCGTGGCCAGCAGTAAGCTTCATAAACATTTTTTTCTTAATTTCTGTCTAAAATATGCTTACAAATGTATCAATGCAAACACTTATTCAAGTGAAAGTTGAAAGGAAGTCTCAAAAGAATAGCATAGAAAATAAGGGCTAAAATATGGAAAAAGAGAGCTTTATCCCTCGTGGTACTTTTGAGATAAAATCCTTTATAAGTCTTCTGGAGGAATTTTAAGGACTTTCATACTATCCTCAATATATATTCCCACATTTAGTAGTTCCATCGGTTATTTATTCTTACAAGAACTTGACTGTTTATCTTTACGCTGTTGAAGAAAACCGAACTCACCAGCCGTATGCGACTTCTTGCTGAATTCCAATAAAAAAATACTTAAATAAATGATCCAAAATAGCTGGTTAACGAAAACGTGGTTCCAGTAAAAGCTCTCCCTAGTTCATACTCCATAAAAAGGAGAAACAGATATCTTCAAATATTGGGTAAAAAAAAGTATGTATAAAATTAAATCACATTAAAAATAAGTAAAACAAAATAAAGTAAAAAATAAAATTGATTTATATGTAAATAAGAAGTGCCAAAGTTTTTATACCTTTCCTCCCTCCCATTTTATTGCTCACATGGGCCATCCATTGAGTCTAATTTGCATGATGTTTTGCTCCAAGGCCTGAATCGAAGCGGGATTGTCCGCATATCCCTACAGGAAAGGTTAACGATGTGATATCACGTTGCTCAGGCGTAAGTCTTTCCCTGATGAAATATCAAACAATACCTACTGAACGAAAATAACGGCGTTATTAATGCTCCTATCATAAAATTTCGACGATTTTTATTATTAATATTTATTTTCATATACGGGTATAGAATACAAAAGTTCACACTTCTATATGCTTTTATAGGGTATGTTTTACCCAAACCATCATATCGGAAAGAAATGGTCGTA
>JAWMAG010000001.1:10375000-10395000 GCA_037013455.1 Ceratitis rosa | reverse complement strand
GGAAATTATTAATTAATTATTATTAAAATATTATTAACGAAACTTTTTCATGGTAAAAACTTTGAAATTCACTCTTGCAATTTTTGATTTCTTCTTCTTGTTATCTTTCAAAATAAGTACGTCAAAACCGACCGCATTGGCTTAAAAGCAATTATGAAGTTATTTTATATAATATGAGAAGTAAGAGCAACTGCACTTTATTAAATATTAATAACGCATTAGTTGTAAGCAATATGTGTACATTTCATAATTATACTTTGTATGTTATACTCATAGCATGTATTAATACCTTAAAAGTTCTTGTTCAAAGTAAAAGTTTTGCTAGAACTTCATAAGAAATTGCGCGTACTAAGTCTTCTGCTTTACAAGTACATACCAACTTATAAACATGTTGACATATCTACTTATGTACGTGTATGTGGGTGAGTATGCAAGTGCGTAACTCATACCATCTTATCTAAACTTGAGCATTCGTGCTTGAGTGGCTGAATAAGCGGTTGTTAAGAAAAAAATTTCTATTTTTAATAAGAATGAACTGAGAAAAATGTATATTTTAGGAAAGTGTTGGAAACTTTGTCACAAACACATGTCTGCTTATAGACTTACCGACATACCAACATACATATGTATGTAACAGATAAGTTAGAAGTAATATTAAAAACAATTTACTACCACAAGAAGTTTTATTGCGTGGCAAAGATGCTCGAATGCATATTATGCAGGTATATATATGTATATACATAGGTACATAGTATATATTAAGTAAATGGTTAGTAAAATATGTAAAATTTTCGGAAAAAAATTTGTGAAAAAAGTCCTACAAATATGCAATATGCCTTTCTGGACTAGTCTAAAACCAGTTCCGAACTAGTATAGAGCTGTTGCTGAATTTTAAAAAATGTATTTGAGGAATTTCACAAACAAAAGACGAAAAATGTAATGTAAAATGTATATCGTTTCAGACTGGTCCTGAACTAGTTCAAACTATCTTACTACCTACTATTTTATTAAGAAGAGAAATTAAATTAAAAAGAGTTTTTAACGTGAGAAACTTTCTTGTGAGAAAAATTAAAAATAAACTACGTATGTATGTATTTATGTGTAAATTTATATTAAAACAAAAACTAAAAAAAATATATATTCGTTGAAACTGGTCCTGAACTAGTTGTAATGACACTAAAATTCTTTCTTAATGAGAACGCACTGAGAAAACTCTGTACTTTAGGTGAGAAATTACATTAAAAGTAGTTTTCTAACGAGAGAAGTTTTCTGTGGAGAAAAATGAAAATAAACTACGTTTGTATGTATGTATGTATTTATAAAAAAAAGTGTAAACGACTTATACTATCTTAAAACATTAAAAGCCTTAAACAATTTTTTTACACTAAATTTAAGTACTAGTTACGAACTGTTCTTGAACCAGCTGCAAACTGGACGCGTACTAGTTTTAAAGTGGCGTAAAAATAGTTGCATAATGCTGAACGCTATTTTTGTTATAAAATGAGACTTTTTCTAAAATTTTAGAACTAGTAACAGACTGGTCGCTAACTAGTTCCAAACTAGTTCCAAACTAAACATTGAAATTTTAACTTGCTGACATTAAATAAGTCGCGAAATAGTCCAGAAACAGCAGCGAAAATTACCCGAAGCAGTGAAGTAGTGGACTCTTTTCCTACTGTCTCGAGGTCGCTAATCAATGCGCTCAAAACTAAGCTGAGAGTAAAAATTTTCTAACAGAGATTTCAAAAATCCTCAGCAATAAGTGAACAACAACATATTGCCACTGAATTTATATTGTATTTCGATGACACTTTAATCCATCGACCATTTTCTTCATAGAGTTGAAAATAAAATTTAAGTACTATTAACATATGTTGCACGCTGTTGCCACTCTCCTCCTGGCGTGATATGAAATTAAAGTCCGCATAGCAGCTAACTGCATCCGTCTACATTTTCTTTTAATTTTTATTTTTTTTTATTTTTCCAACCAACGGCAATGCACGGCAGTGAATATTTATGAGCAGCCACGTTTGGCAACCCTGCTGACGGTGTGGTTGTGTGGAGAATTCATATGCAACACCGCTATGGTTTCGTTTGCAAATTGAATTTGTTAAGCAAATTTTTACTGTCACTATTCGGTTGTTGGTCTCTGAGTATTCGTATGTGTTTGTATGTGTGTGTAGGTTTGTAAGCTCTCCTGAAAATGTTTCCGGGAATATTTTTTTGAGGCGCTTTGAAAGTGGCTTTAGAATACGAGTAAGTGCGCATGTGTGTTGGTGTGTAGGCTTAAATTCAGCGCGAATTTCGAATAATCAAATTTCCAACCGCGTTGTGTGGGTGTATGTGTGTGTTTGTGTGTGTGTTTGGAGTTAATAACTTAGGAATGAAATGGGGAAATAAATACAAAAATGGCCTCCAGAGTGTTGAAGTCAATTAAGCGCATTGACAGGAAAAAAAAAATATGGAAGCATTACGCGAAAAGCCAAATTGTTCAACCTTTGGCAGTTTATCTGTATGATTGTATTACATTTCAAATTGAGTTAACCCAACTATTGTTGAGCAGCACAATTTACTATTTTCTTTACAAAGAGCTTATATATATTTCTTTTTTGTAAATTTTTTTTTCCAATTTAACTTTTTCTAACCATTCGCCTAAACTAAATATTTTAGATCGAAACACGTGCTTTGTAGTGGCGGAAGGATTTTGAAGCATCCGCCAGTCATTTGAACTCTGCAGCCCCTAGCTATCTAAGGCGAGTTTTTGCCAAGGCAGGGAAGAAAGCGAGGAGATACTCTAACATCTCACACATATCGTCCTCATGCACTTCCTACATGTATCACTGCTGCTTGCATGGAATGTCAGTAGGTTATGGACCCCGGTGTCATGAGGCCGCCAACTGTCCTGCGGTCCTGCAAGTCAGGGTCCTTTAATACAGAATTTTAATTACTATTTAAAAAAAAAAATATTATTTATTTATTTTTTATTTTACTTATTTTTGTTATTAAATATTCGTGGTGATGTAAACCACATATAAACTATACAACATCATGCTTAAGATGTCACACACACATGCACACATGCTCGTATAGTATATTAAGTATTTAATTAAATATGTATTCTCAAGCCCATATATGTAGATACATACATACGTACATAAGAGTAAATGGAAATTATTGATGTGTAAACCACGCTCGATTTCCTCGTGCAACTGCTGCCACAGCTTGTAATATCCGGTTGTGGCAAATTGCCAATTGCTTCCAGTCAGCAGCTTATGCATACACGTATGAGTATGCACAATGCCTTTACTGTCTGCATGTAAGAGTTCAATTTTTAATTGAAAATAATATTTACAATATTTTTAGAAAGTGAAGTTTGCATTATTTACTATGTGATTATTTTGCCATATGTAGCAATGAGGGATGTAGAATTCTTGACTCGTGCGCTGTGTCAAAAAGTGAAAATATTTTTTTTTTATTTATTAAAACTACCGAACAGCCACATTTGTAATTTAATTGTATGTGTAGGTAGTCAGTGGCATGATTAAGTTTTAAGAATTGGTCATAATGAAATATTTTAAGATGGCAACCAGTTCCATACTGGACTCGAACTAGTTTGACACAGGTTGTTAACTAGTTCTAAATTGTAATTTTTTCACATTTTTTAAATTTCATAACTAATTTCAGACTGGTCCCGAACTAGTCCGAATTTAGTTATGACTCAAAAATAAATTTTTAGCGCAATATATTAAAATTGTCATGCAAAGTTCACGAAATAGCAGCAAAAGTTTGCGAAAGCAAGTAAAAAATGGTAATTAGTGATTTCAAAGAAGGAACTTTGAACAAAAAACAATAATTATAATAATAAATTAATCAATAATGTATTCCCCGTTACTGCTTACGATCTCTTCCCACCTCTCGACCAATTTGTTGAAGCCGTTTCGCCGAAATTCGGCCGGTCTGCTGTCGACGAAGTGTTGAGCCAGAATTTAAGGTCCTCTTCGTCATCGAAGGTAACACCCCTCATTTGGTTCGACAGATAGCGGAAAAGGTTATAGTCGGTAGGAGCAAGATGCGGAGAGTTCGGTGGATGCTGAGGAAAATCCCATTCGAGCTCTTGGAGTGCTGTTTTGATGACTTGGACAACATGGGGCCTGGCGTTTTCGTGGAGCAAGATGACCTGGCCTTTTTTATCAGATCTTTTCAGCTGAATAACCTCATTTGCACCGTTCAGCTGGGTAATGTAGAGCTTTTTGTTGATAGTGGCGTTTCGTTTTGAGCATTTTCCAGTGCACTATGCCTTCACAGTCCCACCAAGTGCAGATCATGGTTTTTTTTGGGTGAAGATCTTGCTTGACTCTCGGCTTTAACGTCTCTCCTGGGGCCACCCACTCTTTTCTTTGCTTCACATTAACGTACAGACACCACTTCTCATCTCCCGTGATTATTTGATGGCTAACTCAAGATGAAGAAGTCTCAATATGTGTAATGTGACTAGGACAACGTGGTCATCATGGTGTAAAAGATGGTTGAAAAAACGTATTGTACAAAAAATAGAGCACGCAGGGAGGTTGAATGTTAGATCTAATGTCTTCTGCAAAAGTTTTAGACAAAAGAAAGAATCTGAAACTTGAAAGCCCTTCTTTTTGAGGAATACATTTAATTCTCTAGGTGCGGCAACATTTAGAGACTTGAGCGTGATAGTGGGGTCGAAGAAGCGACGAATGTTTGACTAGCGCGGGTGCTTCATTTTAATCCTAAGTGCTATCACAATGGGCCCGTTTGGTGGCCTACGTTCTTACTTAGAAAGTTATTTTGAACTGGTGCCTAAATATTTCCTGAGGCATTTCTGAGAAATTTTCGTCTAAAAATCAAGACTTTATAGAATTTCCGAGTTAGATCGGGACTGATCCTTAACTACTACAAAATTTGCTCCGAATTAATACCGAAATCGTAGTGATTTGGAATGAAAGTAATTTTAAAAAAGTTCAAAAAAAAAATTAAAAAAATAAATTCAGTATCAGCTGGGAGTAGAAAAAAGAGTAAAGCGAATCACGACCTGATATATATTTTCCAATTGGAATATAGCTGTAGTGATAAGGGAATACAAAAAAGGACTTAAAAAGTGGCAAAAAATATTAGAACTGTTTTCTGAACGGTTGTTTTCCAAACTACAGCTAATGGCAACAACATGTAAAAACTTCTTACAGTAAATGGTCTTTTAACATTAATTTTAACATGTCTGTTACTCTATCAAACTTTTTGAGCCTTTCTGTTACTGTTAAAAGCAAATGCTATTAACAGCGCTGTTAACAGCGACGCAACAGTCACTACGAACGCCGCTCAGTAAACGAAGGTGGTTGGTTTTTTTTCCAATTGCTTTAGTGACTTCGCTGTCGACGTCATTATCGACGTCAACACATTCAGCGCAGTCAAGTTATGCTCACCAACGCGCATTTTGGTGAATGAGTTTCCATTCAGTTTTAGTTGACTACTCGTGGTGTTCGGACGTGTTTCGGAAAAGTGGCTTGCAGCAGTGTACCTTACTATTATATATATGCGTTTGTGTTTGTGTGTATGTGTAATGAAACCACAATAACAACAACAACAATACTAACGCACACACATATTCTACATTGATTGGTGAGGGTGCAACCCCGTGATAGGAGGGAATAGGAAGTGGTTGAATAGTGAAAGGAAACAAAATAAAATAAAATATAAATGCAGCATACAAATATGTACAAATATGTAAATATATATAATATATACGAATTGAAGAAAATAATATTGTTTTGCGTCTAGTTGTGTGTAATGTATATATATGTATGTATGTGTGTGCAACAAAAGGCAATCATGATAAAAGTCGTTGCAAGAAAAATAAAAGCAAAGTGCTAAAAGTCGACTGGACTGACGACAAACAGCGTATGTGCAACATCATACAGCAATAACAACAACAACAACTACAACAATACAAAACAAAATAACAACAACTTGTATGCTACAACTATTTGTGGCAAAGTGGCAAGTTGGCCTTTTCGTCTTACCGGTTTTTTGACATCAACACATTAGTACACACACATACACACATAAACGAACAAGTGTGTGTTTTTTTTCTCTGTGTATGTATATATACCTATACATATGTAATTGCTAATGCATATATATATATATATGTATACCTTGTTTGGCAAATATTTCAGTGTATAGGTACATTGTGCTGTGTGTCCAAACGCGTTTATAACGCCGACTGCGCTGCCGGCAGCAGACGACGCTAACGTTAATAACGTTAACTTTGCGCTCGTTATTGTTTTTGCGCTTTAAGTGAAGCATATTCGCACACACATAAAAATATCACATTTCGAGCCACACAACACTTCGCTGTGTAAGTTTGTTACTGTGTTTGTGTGTTTGTGTGCTTGGCTTTTTGATCTCTGTGGGCTGACTTGAAGCGTGTGTTTTTTTTATTATTTTTTTTAAGCCTTTTTATTCATAAAATGTATGTGTATGTGTGAATTATAGTAAATTTCAAACCTTTAAATATTTAAAGCAGTAACAGAAAAAAGCAACAAAAACAACAGAAACCAGTAGCAAAATGAAGCAAAAGAAATAGGAATAAAAAAATAAAAAAATAAAAAATAAAAAATAAAAATGAAATATGACAGCCCAAACAGTCACGTTTGGCTTCAAACTACAGTTGTGCAATTCATGAGTTTATCATCAAGTATTTGTGTTGACCATTTGGTGTGTATAAGTGTAGATGTGAAAGCTAAAATATTAAAATTAAATGTATAAAAAATACTTGAAAAAATATGTGAAAAAAATCATAAAAATTATTTTCAACATTTATGAGCATTTATAATAATATTACACATTTAACAAAAAAAAAAATAATAATAACTAATTGTGTAAATGTTATTTTAAAAACCGGAAGTATCAGATATTAGAAAAAAATTTCTAAAAAAATAAAAAAAATTAAATATTTCGTGCTGAAAAAATATTTAAAATATAATAAAGTGCAAAAATAAAATATTCATAAAGAATAATTATTATAAAAAAAAACTACGGTGAAACTTAACCCGATACGTACATATGTACATACTGCCAGACCTGTGCATTCATACAGCTGTATATGTGTGTGTATGTGCAATTAAGCTGCAAATCTCTTGGCAATAAACAGCATTTGCGATTTTCAACCGATTCGTGGCTGTCTGGCGTGTACTAAAAATCAAATCATAAATAGTAAGTTGTAAACACTTGAGAATAGAAAAGTAGCACAATAACTGCTGGAAATATGCATAAGTGTAGAGCAAGAAGAAAAAAAAAATAATAATAATTATAATAATAAAATGAAATAAAAAATATAGTAAACTCCTTGCTGATGAATGGCAGGAAGGCACTAAATTGGAACTTTCCAAATTTGCTTTTTTCAATTGAATTAAATAGTAAAAATCTGAGGAGTGTGGCAGAAATAAATGCCAGCCTTGAGTCAAATTATCATAAAGAAAAGAATTAAAAATTTTTGTTGGACATTTTTGGAGCAGAGAAATTTTCAGGAAACAGAATTGCATCAATAAAATTTATATGCATACACGGTGTGTCCCAAAAATAACCGAACTTTTTGGATATAAAATAGTAAAATACACATTATATTATCTTTGAAAGTTATTATTTATTTAAAATAGGTCCCATTTGACTCAACACAACGTTTGGAACGATCAACCAGCACATGCATAGATTTTGATATGTCATTTATAGAAATGTTCTTTAGTACCTCGGTTACGGCTGCTTCATTTTTTTCAATTTTTTTTTAATTTTTTAAACTTCAATTTCAATTTTTTTTCAAGTTTGGCACAAAATTTTATATTTGCTCTTTGTTCCATTTTTTTTTTTTTTTTTTGAACCATTAGAACACTTTTGGTTTTATTTAAATGGCTGTCACTTTTACATCTGTCATCCGACTTACTTGAAGTTAGGTGCGTTTGAAATAGGATGAATGTATCTTTTTAATGTTGCAAATTTTCAATATATGGCGCTATATGTTGTATGATTTAAATATAAAGTTCGGTTATTTTTGGGACACACCGTGTATATATTAAAATATTGGCAGAGCAAATTATTTATTTTTTTTTATTTTTTTTTAACTTGCATAGCGTTTTGCAATTTTGCCAGTTTTTGCAGTTATCAGCAGAATTTGAAATATGTAATTTTTTCAAAAATAAAATGAAAAAAATGAAAATGAATGCTCATATCTGAAAGTAAAAATAAATACTTTTTTTTTATTTCGAATAAATCCTTTCAGTGCTTATCCATGAATTTTAAGTAAAAACTTGTAGAAAATTATTATTTTTTATTTATTAGGATAATTTTTTTTGCGTTTGTAATTTAAATACATATATATAAATATTTTTTTTTATCATAATGATATTTTCCCTTAAAAATTATCAAAAAGTGAATAATTTTGAGTCTTACCTTTTTTAAACATTTTTAATATGCTCTTGTACCTGGCCATTTGCCGATATATTTAAGGGGTAAAACCACTCTAGGATTTTGGAAAACGTATTTTTTTTATTTTTAATTTTGCTTACAGGGTACCTTTGAGTACTAGAAATGATATGCCATTGGTTTTAAAGTGAAAAAATATTTCAATTATAGCTCAACTTTTTATTTTGCTGCAGCCCCTCAGAGTGTGCGCTGAGTACAATGAAAATTTTAAACGGCTTTATCTCAAAATCACATTTTCCAAACTGGGAGCACAGATTATTCGAACCATATTGCATCGATTTATCTGAGGTTTTGATGGTAGCTTTACAAAAACATTTTTTTTTTGGAATTACGTAGCCGTTTTTCGATTAAACTTAGTGCGTATTTTTTAGTCAAAAATCAATCTGTTTAAACAAAAAGTTTGCCGCTTTCACAAAAATTAGTTAAAAAATAAATCTGTACGTACTTCCAAAGACCATAGTTTTTAGATCATAAAACTTTTTGTTTTTCTGTTCTAGGTCTCATCCTTTAGAAGAAATCGCTCCTCCCCTGAACGCCTTTCAAAAATAAAACATGGATTAAATAATGCACTTTATCTCCATTTTGTAACAATATAATAATTAAAGAATATTTTTTTATACTTCAATATATGTTCAAGTAAATAGTTATGGTAAATATAAATTCAAATTCCTTTTTCCATATTCCTACAAAAAAATTAAAAAAATTAGTCAATTTTTCAACCTCTAGAGCAACTTTATGCCTTAATCGCTCATAAAGCAATAAAGTGCATTAGCCATTAATCATTAATAAATTCAAAATATTAAATTAATTAATTTCTTTAACCGAAATGCATTTTTCAATGCTTTATATAGGTATGTATTTCACTTATTTTTTAACTTCACTTCATTACTTTTGAACATAATTTCGCTAGAAGTATTAAATTTAAATGCGAAATTTGACACTTTAAGGTTATATATATAATATTAAATTATATAACTTTTTCTCAAAACATTTTAAATATTTAGTTATCGATGAAAATAATGATCTAAAATAGTTCAAATATTGAGGAAATATTAGACATTTCTAAATAAAATCTTCTGCTTCTTTTTTGCTGGTGTGGATACCATTTACGCGACTATAGCCGAGTTAATAACATTATGCCATTCATCTCTTCTTTTTGCTGTTTGGTACCAATTGGAAATTTCAAGTACAATCAGATCCTTCTCTACCTGGTATTTCCCACGGAGTGGAAGTTTTCCTCTTTCTGTGCGCTCGATTTTCAGGCTGAAATTGTTGTTATTGTTAATATTAATTCTCTATTCAGCTCTGCAATTTGTTTTATTTTCTACAGCAATAAATTAAAGCAGTCACATGGTAAGGAACCGCCCTGTCTGAAACCACTTTTAAGTATCGAATGGCTCGAAAAGGTCCATCCCGATGCTGATGGAGCTGTTGGTGTTTCTTAACGTCAGTTTATATAACCACATAAGTTTTGCTGGGATATTGAATTCAAACATAGAGGCAATTTCTTTTCGTACTATCGAAGGCTGCTTTAAAATCGACTAAGATATGTTGTGTGTTGATCGCCTTTTCACGGGTATTTTCCCAGATTTGGCGCATGGTGAATATCTAGTCATTGATATGCCTGTTTTAAAGCCAAACTGTTAAGGCTCAATCAGTTTGTTGACGGTGGGTTTTAGTCTTTTACATAATACGCTCGAGTGGACCTTATATGCGATGTTAAGCAGCCTTGTCCCACGATAATTGACGCAGACTGTGGGGTTCTTTTTTCATGGATTGGAAAAAGCATACTTAAGTTCCAATCGTTGGGCATGTTTTCTGTTTCAAATTATCCCTTTAAATTTAAGAGAGTTTAGTTCCCGAGCAAAGTCTGTTTCACAACAATTTCTCCCACTGACATGCTACAAAGTAAAGATAAAGAGTATCCTGTTGATTCCCGAACCAGAAGGAAAAACAAAAAATATCGTTTAAAAATAAATATGGCGATTGGTGCAGTATTCTGTTTAGTTGGATCTATTCACAAGATATCAGAGCAAAATCTGATGAAATAATAAAAAAAATTTTAATTTATTTTTATGTTTTTTTTTTAACGTTTAAACTTTCACACTTTAATAAGGATTGCTATATTTTTTCAATTCAGTATTTAAACATATTAATATATTTATTTTTATGTTTTAATAAGATAAATAATATAAAAACAGCTGAAAGTCTCATCGGAACAGTTCATAATTAGAGCGAAGTTCAACAGAGTTCCTTCTCAAGTTCTGGCATACGTCTTGATGGTTTTCAATTTCTGTTTTTGAGCCGCCTCCAAACGGCTGAAATGCTCTTATGAGGATATTTTCTTTCTTTTTTAGATAAAAAGTGTTTTTATTTCAATTTTTTTTTTTGTTAGTTTGACCAAAATTTGAACCAATCAAACTACTTATTGCAGCACTGTCTGTTAACACTCAACTGAATAATTCCTGAAGTAACGTGAATATTCTAGTCTTATTAAGAAAAAGTTAAAAAAAAATTTCTTTAAAAAAAGTGTGAAAATTAATTTAGAAACTATGTATTTATGTGACAGGCCTCTAAACAACAAAAAATCATATACTCGTATATTTACAACCAGTTCTTTTTATAGCATAGAATGCATAGAGTTTAATAACCCCAGTTAAGAATAAGATAGAAATAAATTAAAAATTTTGATTTATCATCGCTCAGATGCAACAGGTTGTCAAAACGACAACGAAGTACGTACATATACATATTTACAAATAAATTTATGTACCTGTAAATTTCCTTATATCAACAAACTAGATTTTCATAGCTCAATGCATGAAAGTATAGAAATAATACAAATTTTCAATCTAAGCTCTTATTTACACATATATTTATAAATATACGAATATTCACATTCTACAAATTGTCTTGTAATGATATTTAACTATTTATAAGCAGCCCAAGAGAGCGCATTTATTATTATATTTCCATATATTAGGTATAAGATATACGTACCATGTGCATGCGCTTGTATGTTTGTATTTATATGTTTGTATATGCATACATACACATATACAAATCCAGCCTACACACGAATGTGTCTTGAATTATTGATTATGTTTATGTTTTCAATATTTTTATTCAATTAACGTACGAAGAAATTCCATTTTACGCTATCAACAGAGCAACGCACAACTGTAGCGACGTTTGGTTACTATGTACGTACATACATACATACACGTATATACTTATTTACATGTGGATAAATGTTTGTGCATAATTTTGTAATACCTGTAATAGATTTGGAGTATGCAAAATTAATATAGGTGAATTGAGTGTCTCAAGTGAACGATTGGATGGATGATTGGGCTTGAATTGAAAAAGTAAGAAGTAAAAATAAAAAATAAAAGTAAAAAAAAATAAATAAAAATAAATGAATGCCAAAAAAATTCTAGAAAAAAAACAACCGAACTGAAAATTATGTGCATTAAATTTCACCTGGAAAAATCACTCGATTTTTGTTAGCTTCAAGAGGCAAATTTCGTTACGAGTATAATATACCTGATAGTTATAATCGGAGCTTGCACTGAATACCCCGCAAAATCAGCACAAATGCAAATATTTTTGACTTATATATAGTTCTTATATGAATTTCTGTACTTTAAAATTGTTTAGGCAAAAATTTTGTATATGATTGATAAAAAAAACAACTAGTAAAGATATGAGACTCCTTTCGTGTTGCTCAGCGTTATTCTATATACTCGTTGTATGACCAAATCCTGGAAGCTAATGCATGCAACCGGCAAGCTCGCCAGTTGATTGATATTTAGCTAGCTGATTGCTTTTCATACCTCATGGCAGTCGCGTAATGAAACATCTGTTCTATCATTATAGATTGAACAGTCAGGTACTGATGTTTTATTTTCATTGCTATTCAGCAGCTTGGAAAAGTTTTCCTCCCTCCATAAATTTAGTGTGATCTTGGGCACTCGAAACAGGCATTTGTGGTGACAACATCCTTCCCTTCCGTCGGAACAGATGTTTGTTGAACAACGTCGATTTTTTGCGGAATGTGGATTAAATTCCTGGTTTTGGCGACCGAGTCTCATTCCACGAATCCGATACTAAATTTACTTTTATATGGCCACTGTAGCTTATGTTATATTACATTTTATATTAATATTATTTTTCAATATTATATTTTAAATATTGTTATTCTATTAAATAAATATACTTTTTGAGTGTTAAACAAAAGTGTAATATTTTATAGACCTCTCAAATATTCGTTGTAAGTTGCGCTTAAGTCTAGGCAACGTTTTATGGCTCTTCTATAAAAGTGAAAAATATGAATCATTAAGCAAACGAAAACGTTGCCTACATCCAGGCGTAGTTCATTTGCTTTTATAAATTTTTCCTGAAGTTTAAAAGAAATATTTCTCTATATATAACTGCATATAACTGCATAATATATAAACGCTTGTGTTAAATATATTCTAATGAAAATTTATTTTGAATAAAAGATTAAAATAAACATAGAAATAAATGTTTATTTAAATTTAATAGCCTTACTCTAGTGTAACTTTTATTAAACATAATTGAGTTATTAATTTATTTAAACTTACATATGTACATGTTTATGTACCCAGATTAGCTGTAGGCATAACAAACTATATTTAATCTCCTTACATGCTTGCAGTATTTGTTTAGACAAACTTTTATCCGCTTTGCTCATGTAGTTTTTTTTTTAATTTTTTAATGCAACATTGCAGTATTTCCCACATCAGTATGCACACTTAATAATGTATGTGTGTAGAGATATATAAATATATAATTAAATAACATGCCCAATTATGAAATGGCGCACACACAGTACACATACACGTACATATGCATATAGATAGTAGAATTACAAGAAAAAAGAATTATGTGCGAATCAACGCTCTCGGCAAGTGCATTTATGAAAACATTGCGCCAACATTTTTTCCATTTTCATCATTTATTTTTGCCAACGCATAGCAATTTCACACAGAATTATTATGATTTTTTTTTCGCATTGGCCTTTTCCCTGCGTTTGGCCAGCAGCCACTCATGTGTAGCTTCTCACTCGCTATCATTGCATTTATGCACATCTACGTATGTACATACGAATATGTAGTTATTAGTCTTTGATATATATCTATATACGTATGTATGTGTAACAATTTAGCCACGAGTTAGTAAAAATCGTACAAAAAAAAATGGAAATAAGAAAAATAAGCGAATTGTGAATTGCGAAATTGCAGCTGCCTGCGGGCTAAAATAAATAAATATATATATACACGTATATAGGTGTGTGTATGTATGTATAAATCCGCAACATGAAACAAAATTCCTTTTACTAAGCGACCGTTTGTGTGCCACTTGCGGCACTGCACTAAAACACATACTCACACACACAAACGCATATAAAAACAGCATTGGCAGATAATGAATGCACCATCGATAGTTGATAGCTGATGTTGTTGTTGTTGCTACTGTTGTTGTTGTTGTTGTTGTTGTTGTTGTTGCTGATGTTGTTGTTGTTGTTGTTGTTGTTGTTACTGTTATTGTTGTTGTTGTTGTTGTTACTGTTAATGTTGTTGTTGTTGTTGTTGCTGCTGCTGCAACTGCTACTGTCAAAAACTCGTGCAATTCCTATAGCCTCGTAGATATACGAGCAATCAACGTACATACATACATACATGCATGCACGTACATACAACCAAGGCAAAGCCCAACGATGGCGGTAAAATAGCAAACTAAAGTAGTAGAAGCAGCAGCAAAAGCCTTAAAGCGATAAAATGTAAAAATAAGACAAGCTTGAAGAACATGTTGGGGGACAAAAAAAAAAAAAAACAAATAAGAAAAGAAAGAGCCAAAGAAAATATACATAAATTTTAATAGCAAAAGAAAAAAAAAGAAAAAGAAGTTGTATAACCGGTTTACTGAGTTGGCTACACTGCCACTGCGTTGCTGCCGCTGCCAGCGCTGTACGGCCAGTATATCATTTGTGGCCGAAAGCATTGATGGACTGACTGTGTGTCTCCCACTCGCCCCTTCTGAGCGCTTTTCGCTTTATCTTTAACTGCTTGCCAGTCAGTTTTTTCCTTTCTCCAAATGCCTGCTGCAGTTGACGTTCTCCGCATATTTACTACATACACTTTATAAGTTGTCCACATACATATTTATGTTAGTCTCTGTGTATGTATGTCTGTGTGTGTGTGTGTGTTTTTGTAGTTGTGCATGAATTTGCAAGTTGAAGAGCCGAAGTAGTAATGCCGCCACTTGAGCCAGCTAGTATACGTATGTGCGCCACTACTATCGCTATTGTTTTTGTTGCTGTTGTGGTTGTTGTTGTTATTTTTGTTGCTGATGGACAAGTGGCAAGCGCACCAGTGTGTTGCAAGTGCACAGGTGACTTTGCATACCGCATACTGCGTGCTGCTTGAAGTATTTGATATATTTGCTGCTACTTCAGCTGCTGCTGCTGCTGCTTCTTCTTCTTCTGCAGCTTTTGTTATTTTTTAATGTAACTTGTACTTGTAGTTTTACCTTGTAATTTTCTGTTTTTTTATAATTTTTTCTTTTGTTTGCCTTTTCTTTCGCCTTCGCTTGGTATTTTTATTTGTTTTTGCTTCTTTGTTGTTTTTTTTTTTGGTTTTTTAATCTGCATGCATTTCCATATCATTCTCAATGCGTTTTGCTGGTTCACCACCTGTTTTTTCGCCACGGCATGGGTTCTTTATACGCTCGTTTATTTTTCTATAAATCTATATATATGTACATATATATGTATGTTTGTATGTACACTTAAACGCTCTTCAAACCCGGAATGCGGCTAAATCCGCGTTAAGTTTAGCTTATCCATTGCATTGTGTTGTGCGAGTGTTGTAGAGCATTGCAGCTTTTCTGTATGCATTTCTATATACACGAAGGGGCTAACAAAAGTTCCGTAGGCTGGCCAGAAAAAAAAAAAAAACAAAAAAAATTTTTTTCTTTATTCGTAATTTTTGTCCTTTTTTAATCTTCTCTACATAATCGTCATTGATTTCAATGCATTTCTTAAACCTATAGATCCATCCGAAAACGGTCTTCAAAATCTTGCTTTCAAGCTCAGCATTAGCCGCATTACTTAACTCCCAGAGATTGCAATAAAATTAATCGTTATTTCAGCAGTGTGCGATGGCGCGTTGACATGATGTAAAAAGTAGCGCCGCAAATCCTCTTTCATCCTGTTTCACCAGAGCTAAAGTGACGTCATCAGTGGAACATTTTGGTCGACCTTCTCTGGGCTCGTTCTGTACGGAAAAATGTCCGGTCTGGAACCTTCGGAGCCACTTAGAAAAAGTCATTGAAGACGGTGTATTCATTCCATATGCAATTTGACATTCGATGAATATTTATATTGGTTGTAAATTGAGGCGAAACCCGAAGAGAATCACATGGCGAATTTCTGTTTACGTTGGTGGTGAAATTTCGCTTAACCTATCCTTAGCTATGCTGCGTTTTCTCATCTCTATTTTAGTCGATCGTTCTAAAATTTATAAGAAAGACTAATAAAGTAATTGCAAAGGATTTGGTATTTTTAGATTTAACAAAAACAAATTGATAGTCACCAACTGACCGAACTCTTGTTAATCCCCATCGTAAATACATATATACTTCTCTTTGTAAATATATAACTATTGCTACAGTATTAAAGTTCTTACAAGCGTATAAGTTTCTGCGCTTTCCTTGACTTTTAGCCTACACACAATACATACATATGTACCTTCACACTGACATTTACACTTGTAGCAACAACATTTTTGATGATTTTCCGCATTTTCATGCTTTTTAATATGCAAGAAAAAATTATGCGCTCGTAAAAAGTTTTTAATAACACCACTAATAAGAGCTTTCGCGTTGCCATAGCAACATTTTTATGATTTTTTTTTTGTTTTAAATAACTATATTGGTATTAATTAAAAAGAAGGGAAGGCTAAGCTCGTGTGGCAACAGACTAGGTATTCGATTCTTATTTACTATATTAATTCCACAAAGCGGTCAAAAAAAAAATAGATGTTCTGTTATATTGAAGGGAAGTCTATTTCTGTATCTATATCAGCCATTCTTGAGAGCACTATAAAGTTGGGTAGAATTCAATTGATTAATGTTACCGTATCGTAAAAATTATAAGTACCAAAATTTATCTTTTATTATAAAGTTTTTTTTTATTTCTTATTATAAAGATTGACTATTGTCATTATATGTGAAATACTTCATCATTTAAATAGCCGCCTCGCAAATTTTCGAAAACTTCTCTCCGTTGGGCGGTATCTTATCCGCATAAAACTCCGCAAAAAAGTCCAACGATATTAAATCGCACGATCTTGGTGAACCATTGACATCGCCAAGACGAGGGATTACGCTACCGGGAAACTTCGCTCTCTATAAAGCCATAATCACTCTTGTTGTGTGGCATGTGGAACCAACTTGTAGAAACCACATATTTCCCAAGTCGTTTTCTTCTATTGCATCCCAAAAAGGTCGATATCATTCGGCCATAGCGCTCTGATTGACACTGACATTTTATTTTATTTTAATTATTTTATTTTTTTATTTCATTTTATTTTATTTTATTTTATTTTAACTGGTTCTTGTGGTCAGCTGGTTTCAGTTATTCTGTGCGTTGGATTCTTAATGGATTTACACTTGCAGTATCGATATTTGAAGTGGAACAAAAAAAAAACCATTATGTACAGGCCTTGCAACACCTGTAACCGCTCCAATCCTCTTAAATTTTTTTAAAATTTTACCAATTGCTTGAGTAGTTGTATGGATATCTGCACCATAATCTCCTCTTGAAGCACGAAACTTGGTAACTTTTTTGAAACACCATTTTTGTAGCAGGTTTTAGTAATTTTAATTGCACTGGGTTTGCCTGATTTCAGTAAGAAAAATTGTACTACAAAATCCGACTGCGATTGACGCGTTGTAGGAGAATATTCGACGTGTTATTGTTGACATATGTCCCCAATTGTAGCGATTGTCGCAAACTGAGGCTCTCGGCTAGTATTTTTCGATCCAGTCACTTGTCCTAAATTATTTTTAAAACATAATGGCAAGCCCTTGTTGTTCTTTCTTGGCCATAATATTAAATTGCACGCATTTTGTTTCGACTTTTTTTTTTTTTTAAACATTAATATTTATTTATTGAATCTACTTCGACTTCGGAAGCCTAACAATAAGTAATAAAATCTTAAACTAAATTAAAATATAAAGCCTATTAGTACGAATGGGCTGCTGGCTTGACGTTGCTCTTTAGAAGGCTGCCTTGTCTCTTCTCCGCAGGCGGGTTTGACTTGTTGCATGGGCCAAGGTGTTAGCCAAAGGGTTCGGATGGTTACGCAGTTTTATTAAGTATTTTTTTGCTGCGATTTCAATTTCTTCCTTGATGGTAGGTATATTTAGATCTCTATGAATATTTTCATTACGCATGTACCATGGTGCGCCCGTTATTACTCTTAACGTTTTCGATTGGAATCTTTGAATTATATCTATATTCGTCGCGCAAGCTGTGCCCCATAACTGGATCCCATACATCCATATCGGTTTTATTATTGCATTATATAAGAGGACTTTGTTGCTAAGGCTTAGTCCAGATTTCTTGTTTAAAAGCCAATGTAAACTAGCAGATTTGAGTTTAAGCTGCAGCTTTTTAGCTGCAATGTGTCGTCTCCAGGTTAAGCGCCTGTCCAAGTGGATTCCGAGGTATGTAATTTCGTCAGCTTGCGGTATTGATACATTGTTGAGCTTAACAGTAGGACACGTTTTTGGCCTTAATGTAAAAGTTATGTGTTTGCACTTGTTTTCATTAACTTTTATACGCCATTTCACTAGCCATTCTTCAATTTGTTTAAGATGCTGCTGTAACACTTTTGTGGCTGTAATGGGACATTTATGTCGACTTAGTATAGCAGTATCATCCGCAAATGTTGACGTAATTACTTCGTCACTTGTAGGGATATCTGCGGTAAACAGTATGTACAATATTGGTCCAAGAACACTACCCTGCGGAACACCTGCCGTAATCGGACACTCTTCTGTTATGTAATCTTTTACTTTTACTGTGAATCGCCTGTTGGATAAGTAGGATTCAAGGATATTGTGGTACGTATTAGGTAATCATCTTTTAATTTTATGAATGAGGCCATCATACCACACTTTGTCAAATGCTTGCGCCACATCAAGAAAAACAGCCGAGCAATACTCTCGCATTTCGAAAGCTTTCCTTATTTCGTTTCTTATACGATTTACTTGTTCAATTGTGCCGTGTTTTTCCCGAAAACGAAATTGATGTGTAGGAATAATATCATTTTGATGGAGAAAAGGAGTAATTTTTGATAGCAGCACTTTTTCGAAAAGTTTTGATAGGCAAGGCAACAGGCTGATTGGTCTATATGATGACGGCAGGGTTGCGTCTTTACCTGGTTTAACTACCATAATTATCTGCGACTTTTTCCAGAGTTGTGGATAATATCCTAGCATCAAGATGGCACTGAAAAGCTTGCAAGAAAAACGAGAGCAATGCTTGGCAATTCTTTTAGCATTTTTGGTGAGATATGATCGTCTCCTGGAGATTTTTTTGGATTTAAGGCGGCAATAGTGTTTTTTAGCTCAGACACAGATGCTCCGCAAGTAACAGTGTATCTAGGAGCAGTATGGGTCGGTGACAAAGGTGCACTATATGTAGCAGTATTTGGTTGAAATACTGTGCTGAGGTGTTCTGCGAAACAAGACGCCTTCTCTTCATCCGTTCTTGCCCATGAACCATTACGTATTCTCAAACCCATTCTTGAAAACCCAAATAACTAAAAATACACCCTTTACACCATGCATTCTTTCAGAAAAGTAGCGGGATGTAGCCAATAAAATGCAAAATATTTATTATTCATTCAATTTCATTGTCTCGCCTTCAATCCCTATCGGCACTACCGAAAATAATGCATTAATTCCAACGAATAATCCAAACATCAAAACATCTTTCAAATTAATTTTCTAAAATTTAATTTTGTTCTCGCTGAGTGAATTCTTTTCTCTGTATTCCAAGTATTGAAAAAGAATTTGAGTTTTGGAAAGAGAAATGTATTGGCTGGCAAAGGCAATAAGGTGGGCATTTCGATGGCATTTCTTCAAATTCATGAGTTTCTTTTCCACAAATTCCCTTAAGTCCTTTCCTATAAAAAAAATTTATAGTATGTTAATAAAAAATCAGCTCAAAAAAATTGTGCATGTTGTAGGCTCTATTTTTCGTAAAAATAATTTTTCCACAGAAATCAATAAATAATACATTTTTGACATAATAAGTATGAGAATATGTCAAAAAAAAAGTAATAAATAAATAATGTTTTCTTTTGAATTGGAACTAACGAAGCAAGGTAGATTTCCAAAGAAAACAATATTTTCCCGAAAAATTGTACTTTTCATATTAAAAAAAAATTTAATGATTATTTTCC
>JAWMAG010000001.1:10355000-10370000 GCA_037013455.1 Ceratitis rosa | reverse complement strand
TTCAAAAAAAAAAAAATTATTTCCGAAGTCACAGCTGTCTGTTTTAACCCAGTTCCAAAAAAAGGTCCTTGCGTTGACAATCATAAGTCCTTGGAGATTCGTCTGAAATCAATCGGATAAAAAAATTAGTTTTATAAATAAATAATCCTGGGCCTGATCGAAGGATTTTTTTTTCAAAAATTAACAGAATGGCGGCCTCAGGAAATTTTTGTCTAGATTTTTGGGATAACTCAACAGTTAATTGGTCTTAAAAAATCGAAATTTTTCAAAAAAAAAATACTTTAATAAATTTCATTAAAATCACCTGAGCGGTTTTCGAGTTACAGTTGTCACCAGTTCAAAAAACATAGTTTTGAGAAAAACGCGTTTAAAGTTTCACACTAGATACTAGCTACCTGCTCCCGAGCGCTTTGAAAGGCCCGAGCTCTCTTTGTTATTTGTCGAATAACTTAAAAACGAATTGTCGGATTAACTTGAAATTTTCAGAGATTATTTTTAAGATATTATACTTAACGAAAATGCAAAAAAAAAATTTGATTTTTTGAAAATTCTGACTACCCCTAACCCCTTAAACCAACTCCTCCACTGTGTGATTGATTCGAAAAAGAAGTGCCTACGGACTTCAGCTTCTTCCTCCGCTCAGCAACTTCTTGCGGTAGTCGTTTGTTGGTATGCTCAGCTTCTCCGCCTGCCTGCTTAGGGGAAGTTCTTCATATACGGTTCCGCATGGAAAAGACTGCGGTGACGGAACCTTCTTCGAATATTATTTAGTACGACCATAGTTTGTCATTTCCCAAGTGGACATTAGAAAACTTTATTATAACATTAAGAAGTAAATATGACACAAATGACACAAATTGAGTAGTCGCTTTTGAAACAAATAAAAAACTAAATAAGCTTCTGTATTTCTTTTTTTTTTGTTGAACAAAAAAATTTATACATAATGTTCGAAAAATAAATAAAAAAATACGTATTATGGCGGTTTCAATAGCGGAGTGCTTAGCAGTGCGTATATATATTTTAAAGGCCAGGAATCGACTCCTGATCCGACAAACATCCAAAAATAACAGAATCGAGAATGTCAATATCTCAGTTTGACTCTGTGGCTCCCAGAAAAGTTTGTGCGTGAAGTGAAACAGGGACCGAGCTATTCGAAAATTTCATATTTATAGCCCTTTAAACTAGCAATTCCTTGTTTTACGGGAAGTTGACTGTTTGAATATTTTTTAAATGATATGTTTAATGTGAAATAGTTTTGTTTCCTGGAATAAACCTGTAACCCAGTTCGATTTGCTCGAAATGTAAAGAATATTTGCATTAGTGGAAATGGATCAACGACAGATTGACAAAAATTAGTAAGACTTGGATATAAGTAGAGATCATTCGGCGAGTTATAAGCTATTCTTATACCTATCTAAGGTAAACTTTAATGTTTCAACTCGAGTATCTAGGTAGTTTAGGCCTTTACTGTTAAAGTCATGTAAAAAAAAAAATTATGAATTGAATGAACTTTTTCGATTCGATTGTATCACAATTTTACTTTTCATCCAGCACCTTCGATTTCTCAGACACACTTTTTAGCATAAAAAAAACTATTCTTGCTTCTCTCAATAATTAAATTTTCAAATTTAAATTAAATTACCAAATTTCAGCTGTTGAACTATTTTTTTCTGTACCTGAACAGTTTTAAATCTCGACGCTTAACAAACGCTTCCCAAACATGACTCGGTATAATTCATATGTTATGCGGATGTCGCCTCTCTTGTCGGTTGGGCGGGTGCAGGGTATTCGTTGGGCTTATTATTATTCGGAATGGAGCATTTGGTTTACTTTGAAGCCTTCACATTGACACTTTTATGAAATACTTCGAGCAGTGAAGATGTCAGCCACACATACAAATAATGGTTCTTTATTAATCGTTGAAATATTAATTAGAATGAAAATTGGACAAAATACAGAAATCTACCACAGTGCATGGGGGGGTAGGCTAGTACTTGGTTGGTGATCGGCAAGAGTGGTTGTCATTGTTGGAGCAGCGATATATGCAGTTAGATCTTGGATGATACCACGTGCTTCAGTATTCAGCTAGTTTTTATCACACATAAAATTAGTCTAGGGCTTATATTTCGAGATAACTCTCTACACAAACCAGAAAAGTCGCATAAAAGATTAAAGATCGCTTCTAATCGTTCATACAGCTTATGTAGAAACTCCTATATGGAAAAGTCAACCTTTCTGCATATAGCGCTTTTAAGCAAGAACCCATCAAGACACCCACTACTTCAGAGAAGCTTTCTATTTCAAAACTGTATACTTTTCATAATCAGTTCAGCCAAATTTTTCCTAGATATAAGGCAAGTCGGAGTATGATTTCATCCTTAATCGAAGCAAGCTGATAAGGAAATTCTTTGAGCGTATGTGTTACATTGATAAGAGTCCACTCCCTATCGCTGTGGGCTGAAATCTTTTTGGCCATCTCGTATGTGCATAGATCGGTGACAGTTAAATATAATTCCCAAAGCTTGATATGAGCAAATCACGTGTTTTGTTTGCTGTCTAACTACTGTTAGAAATAGAGATATCCTTCTTTGGGTCTTTGGCTTCGATGTATTCGCCAGTATACATAATAACTGCAATTTCGATCAATAAAACTAGCTAAGAAATTTTTGTGTAAAATTCCACACTTGACCTTGAGCTATCCACACTTGAGATCTTAATTCATATTGAGCGGCCTTTACGGACACTTCCCACATACTGAAGTGAAATAATGACTGATTTTCATGTCATATTACCAGATATTTCCTGCCGAGAGGCGACTTAATTTTTTAATTAAATAAGTTTTCTATAATTTTTTTTTTATATTGCTTGGACCAGAACTTGAACCCCGGCCGAATGGAGTACGCACTGCTAAGCAGTTCGCTATTGCGGAAGATTATTAGTAGCTTTTGTTTAAAAAACCTTTATGACCAATAGTCTTCTAAGAACTTATAACAGAGCAAGAGCAACCAAATGATATATACTACAAATTTTATCGCAGAGCTGCCATCTGTTTTCGTAATTGGAATGTTTTAAGATACAAACCAAATTGAATATGTATTAGTAAAATTTTTACTCAAGCCTTAATAAATGTGATCACATTTTTTCGGTGCATATTTTTCGCGTAGGGTTGCCATGCATTTTTTATTTTTAATTTTTATTTATTTTTTTTTTTTCAAAAAGTCACATTTCACAAGTTTATCTCTAGAATTTTCAACTTTTGTTAGAAAAAACTCTCTTTTGCACCCTCTTCCATAGTGAGTGAGCAGTGAGTTCAAAGTTCAACTCACACCTACCCGTGAATAAATGAGTATTAAATATCTAAAAAGCGAAAATAATCAATAATACACCTTTCCGCCAATATCTCACGTCATCAATGAGCATTATGAATTTATTCATTGCAGTTGGAAAAAAATAAATACACACACGCACACATACATTTATATATCAACGAAATTCAATGCTTCACTTGTTTGCTCAAATTTCGGCTGGGAAAATTTTTCATGCAGGTTTTCATGTGCAAACAACCCCGCTGACAGCGGTGAATGGTTTTGTCAAAGGAATAACGTTGGAGCAGCAGCTGAAAGCAAAAGCAAAAACAAAAGTGTAGCAACAATAACAACAACAGCAAATGCATTAAAGTGCTGCAACAAAAAGAAAAAAAAAACGAAAAAAATATAAAAAAATAAAAAAAAAAATTAAAAGAAATAAAAAAAATAAAAAAAATTAAAAGTAATAAATAAAATACAAATGAAATCCCACTATTCGGTTGTATACGAGTATGTGTGTGCACCAATATACGTGCGCGTATTTATTTGTCATCTACCAGCAAATGTTGGTATGTCTGCATGTCGCCTTTATTTGCGCATATTTGTCGAATTTCAACCCTCTCAATTTCCCCAATGCGACGGGCAATGACGATGATGATGACTCCACTTCACTTTGAACACTTTTAGTCGTCCTGCCTGAAGGTCTCTACGCTTCTGCTTCCAACGCGTAAAGCTATTGATTCTGGTTATACCTACTTGCATTCGCATTCCTTGTTTTCGCTCCCCCAACAACAAATTCCAATTCGCATATGTCCTGCTTGGGCTGTTGGCGTTTGTTGCCACTGCTGTTGCCGCGTTCATGTTGTTTATATGGCGGTTTCCGTTTCCCTGTTTACTCTTGCGTGACTGTCGCACGCCACACAGTTTACCAAACGGCGATGTTTGTATGCTGGTTACACATACATACCTACATATACGAATATACATATGTGTGTGTGTGTGTGTATAAATGAATGTATTGCTCATGCCTGTTGGCTAGTCGTCTACTTTATTTGTCTGCCAAATATGCCTGCAGGCGCGGGTGGCTCGCCATTTCAACTGGACGTCTGTCTGTTTATTCGATTTATTTTTTTTTATTTTTTTATTTTTTTTTGTATTTTTTTTTGTATTTTTTTTATGCCGAAAAAGGTGAGAGTTTACAATTTTTTTCGGTTGTTTTCATATATATGATTTTCCCTTTTGTCTGCAAAGTTTATTTCTTCAATATTATTTATTTATATGCATTTGTAGTGTATTTAGTATTAGTAAATATGTATGTATGTATGTATGTATCGCAGCGTTTGTTAGCCTGTCGTTATAGCTTCCTGTCTAAAGAAAATTCAGTATTTGAAATGCACATGTGTGAGTACGCCTTCCAACGCTCCTCCTGCATATCCAGCCAATGTCCTTTGTTGGATTTTTCAATAGTTCATAAACTTCATCGAGTCAGAGCGCAATAAAAGTCTATGATATGTGACTAATATTCTTTACAGCGCATTAACTAAAAATTGAATTTATGGATTAACTGACGCAGACGACAATAAACTTAGGTTCCTTGGTTAGCCGCAGACTGATACATATATACATGACGATTGGAGCTCCCACAGTCTGCAATAATTATCGTGGAAAAAGTCTATTCAGTGTTGCGTATAAGATTCTATCAAAAGGATATTAATCGAGCCTTGCTTGTGTCGCTTCAGATCTGGCAAATGTAACATTGACCAGATATTCATCATGCGCTAAATCTTGGAAAGATGAGAAAAAGAGATGGTCTTTCATGACTTTAAATCAGCCTTTAATATTACGAAAAAGAGCTGCCGATGATTCGGTACATTTGAACTTGATATCCCCTTCAAACTTATACGGATATGCAAACTGATACTGAAGAACACCAAAGAAATCTTTGTTAGAAGTGGGATGGACCTCTCGAACCGGTCGGTATCAAGCGAGACAAGGTGGCTCTTTATAGTGTGACTTCCTTAATTCAGTGCCGGAGGCAATAACAACAGCTACAGAGCTAAATTGATTGATAAATTGATAGATTGTACCTTCCATATCTTTATATTTTTTGAAACTAGCTATCATAATGTGAAAAACTTCCAAGGAAGATCGGAGAGCTAGGTATCTTAACGACCAGGAAATTATTTTTGATTATTGGTGCGACGAGCCCTGATGACCATTTACCAGAAAGTCTTTTCTTTTCGTCAATTTTTTTTTTTGAAAAACTTTACTGCCACCCTTCGATTGAAATTTTAAAAAGACAGAGAGAAAGTGAAATAGTTCCTAGTCTTGGAATAAAAGTATCATATATACAGATTTTCTGTAAGAGTTGAGTTAAGCACCACATATTGGCATCACGCTTTTTCTTGGAAAGAAGATTTTAAGCTACGTTTAAGGAAGGCGACAAGTGATCCGCTAGTGGAGCGTATAACATCTACAGGGATGAGCCGGAGTCTTTTGCGTTGAGCAAGACCACAGGCGACGCTTCAAACTTACAGAGGACCGCAGAATTTTCTAGACGGAAATTTCTGCTAGCAACGCAAGGAACTATATATTAAGCTGGATACGAAAAGAAACTCGATGTATGAGTGCCACAAGAGTAAACCCAAAAAAAACATCATGGACCGAATTTTCATCTGCGAGTCGCTACTGAATCGCAAGAAAATCGACCCATTTCTAAAGCGGTTGGTGACCGGCGGAAATGGTGGTCAAGCCAGAATTGACGGCCAGAAAGGTTTCTCTGTGTGTTTGGTAGAATTGGCAACGAATTATCGACTAAGAGCTGCTCTCATACGGCAAAACTCTTAACTCAGACTTGTATTGGACCGATCTGAAGGAAGCAATCGACCAGAAGCGACTAGCTTTGGTCGATAGCACAGGAATTGTGTTTCAACAGGACAATGCCAGGCCACACATATCGATAGTGACTCGCCAGAAGCTGTGGGAGCTTGATTGGGAGGTTCTTACGCATCCACAAGTGCATTATGGACAACGAAAGATCTGATGAAATTGAGATGAAACGCATTAGCGACTCACAAAACCAACAAAACCATATGCAACAGCAGTAAAGAAGCATCAATTTCGTGCCTACATGGTCACGTAAGGCCTGCAGTACCGTGATTGGCGTGATTGGACGCCAATAAGAAATAGGAAAGTGTAGCCAGGACCTTCTCCTCCTGATCTTTCTAACAAAGTTGACTCCATCGTCCGGTACTGCAACGAATACTTTCAAGGCTAGAGTGTTCCCATCTATTTGGACAATAAAAAGGTTGGCTAAGCGTTCAGAAAATACACTAAATTTCCCCTAAGTTAAGGAAAAGAAGGAATTTCTAGGTGGTTGGCTTGGATCGTAAGGGGTAGGATTACACAATTTCCAGACGGGTGTTAGGGAATTTTTGCTTCCGTTTCATAGTACAAGTTTTGCTAGAAATAAAACTGTTAGTATTGCGAATTAAGCTTGACTGAGACGTTAAAAGCTCGTCTTAGTTAATTCGCTGCGTCACAGTTCAAAGACTAAATGAGGTGAGGTTTCAGGGCTCTCTTGAACTTCGAAAAAAGCGTTGATAGCCTGTATGACTACTACTTTAGATCGCAATAAAATGGACCTCCATGTGGCACTACAAGGGAACAACGGGTCTATGTTTGGGTGCATTAGTCGGCCATTGTAATGTAATCTAAGCTACTCTTTGGGATAAAAAAAATATATACTCATTTCTACTTTGACATTGTACGTTCCTAATTAAAAAAGAGAGTTCATAAAGTCAGATTTTCTGAATGAGTTGAGTTATGCGCCACCTATCGGCATGAAATATACTTCTCTACCTATCGTGTCGTATATATTTACATATTCATCCAAACCCTTGGGAGCAGCTTTATGAGGCTTTTTATTAAAAATATTACAGTCTAAAATCATATATGTATCTGATCTATGGTACGTACATACTCGTACATAAGTATCTATAAATGTATGTTTGTACACATATTCGCCTCACATATAAATCCGCCACGATTATAGGCTCATGTGACCAAACGTCAATATAAAAAGTCTGTTCACCTGAATTTAACTGCTCTGTGTATAACCCACACAAATTTTCTATGAATCCACTACTCGAACTCGAACTTTCACATAATCTCACACATTTATATATATTTTCTATTTAACTATTTCGGTGCTTTTATTTAGCAAATAAATTCAATACTCCAAAATGCCATCATGCATGAATGAAACCCAAATCACAGGAATGCTGCGCGCACACAATTTTATTTGCGAATATATACGTGTGCTTACATACATACACGTATGTATATTTTTACGACTGTGTGTGCATAAGTCCTTTTTGGATGTCAGCAAAAAATTGTAATGCAAAGGGAAGAAAACTCCAATGCCAGTCAAAACACTAAAATCCAAAATAACGTCAGCTGCTAAATTATTGCTGGCGTTAAACTCAAATACTCTCTACATGGCACTTGGAGATATTTGAACCCAAAATTATTTATACCTCGTAGTAAATTTAACTAGTTCGAAGCTGGAGTTGCACTTATTTCATATGTGTAGGTCAAAGAGCTGAGTATTAAAGTAAAAGGAAACTCGGTGCAAAGAGAATCGTCACCAAGCATCTTCATGGAAAAACATAAAGGATAGGTACATATATGTATATTATACATATTGAGTTTTAAGCATCCAAATTACTGATAAATCCCAAGAAAATTTTTACAAAATTAAGAAATGCCGACTCTCCAAAACAGAAGGGTTATGAAGGACGACGATGTAAGTCGATTGAAAAGTGAAGAAATATTTAATTAAGTTAAAAAATAAATTGACAAAAATATTTCGCTTAAAATGAATTTTAGGGCTTTTTCCTCATGCTTCTTCTTCACTTCCGCAGCAAAGTTTTTCTTGAGTTTTTTTAATGTCTTTACTTTGGGCTTTAAAAGCTGGGCTGCTCTTGCCATCTAAATCTTTTATTCTGTTGGGCTGATAAGCATTTGTTCCAAGCTCCTGAGGATGAGATTGAAAATGCACAAACCTTATAGATTTAGTAACTCTGATGAGCGTTATAGTTACCTTAACAATAACACATCCTTTCTTTCTTCTTTTCGCTGTTTGGAAGCCAATAAGTAATAGGAAAATGTCGCCAGGACAACAGTATCCTTATTTCACCAAGCTAGCCATCGAATAGCGAGAGTCGAGCTGGAAAGATTGATATCATATTAACCTACATATTTAGGGTTGAGTTCTTTGGGTTGGGTTTCAAGTTGAGAATCAGCTCAATCTCCAGTATTATTACTCAACAGTCGCTCAAAATTGAAGTTCAATCAGAAGAAAAGAATTTGTGGGCTTGACCGTCAAAGAGCAAACTAAGGAACGATATTGGATATCAATTTTAAAATTCCAAAAGTCTCCAAGCTGGGAGGACAATTATGTACTGATATTGAATATCGGTGATTGGGTTGGCTTTGCATACTGCAACTCGAAAGGCCAGGGTTCGAGTCACGGGTTGTCCAACATGAAACAATTATTTTTCTAATTACGGTCGCCCCTCGGCAAGGAATATTATGGATATGTATATATATTGGATTTAAAAAATTTAGATTCTTCGAAGGTTGAAGAACAAACTTAGATTTCAACTTAAGAATTTTCTTTCGAACGAAATTGATTCCACCCGCAGATACTGCAACGAAAACTTTCAAGGCTAGAGTGTTCCCATCTATTTGGACAACAAAAAGGTTGGCTAAACTTGGGTCATAAATGAGACTTTTAGATCCAAACCGAACCTAGCTTCAGCTAAAGTTAAGGAAAAGAAGAAATTTCAAGGTGGTTGGCTTGGATCGTAACGAATAGGATTAAGTAATTACCAGGCGGGTGTTAGGGAATTTTCGCTTTCATTTCATAGGACAAGTTCTGCTAGAAATAAAACTGTTGGTATTGAGAATTAAGCTTTTTTATATTAGGTTCTACAAAGATCACACTTGAAAACTTGAGTCCTTCCACTGCTGTGCTTTATTTGCTGAGCTCCTCTAATGGTCTTCAGACTCATTGATTCGTGATATTTCCTCTGAAGTTATTAATAACCTTTATTTTTTTAAATCGTAGAATCTAGGTATGCTACAATGCCAATAAAAACTTTGGCTTTGTGCAGAGAAGGTTTAATTAGGCATACCGACGTGATTCTTAACAAGTTGATCTATAGTTAATGCCAATCCAGTCAGCAGTCTTCTCTTGAAAAGTATCCATCGGCTGTTGGCTCAGATGTATGATGTCTTTCAGCTGGAGCTTGGTTATGCCAAGAAAGTGGTTGAGGGTTGTTTCTGTAATTTCTCTTGTAAGCGACTCATCAGCTTTTAAAGGCTTAGTTAGTTCAAAATTGCGTTGGATCCAAGGAGATCACTAACTGCGGCATCGACATATTTCAAAATAAAAATCGTACGCGTAGCTGTTCACAATTGAGCTGCTGGGAACTGTGAATGAGCTTTTATCAATGGGTACCACCGCTTCATTAAAGCCGGACAGAGTTGAAATAGGTTCTCTAGAAAATTAACTGAGTGAGCGCTGAGCCAACAGCCGAGCAAGCAACAAGAGAAGACTGCTGACTGGATTTGTATTAACTATAGATCAAATTGTTAGAGATCACGTCGGTATGCTTATGTGGCTGCAGGATTCTTCTGGCCTAAAGTAAATCGCGGTGGATCAGATAAACTCTTTCTGATCTCAAAATCAAAACACCTACAACATAATAGTTTCCACTTGACTTATTTTCGACATTGTTCGATGGTTAGTCCCACGATCGGCTCTCCTGCATCTATGTACTCTCTTATGAACTGTTCTGCGTAGACGAGACTGGGGTGGAAGGTTCTCGGACCGCATACGTTTATCAAATCAGAAGAGTTAACAGTCATTGTCTTTAACAGACGTGTCTTATGTATCTACTGGGGTCAGCTATTTGTGCATAACATAAAATGTTTACTATTCCAAAGCGATTGACGATTGTATTTAGGTGGGTCGGAGTGCAGTCTGTCCGGGCCCAATTAGCCTTAGATACGCCATTTTGATGTACTATCGTAAGATCTATGTATTATTTCTAGCTCGTTTCATCGTTTGGTGCTCCCAATGAAATTATATAATTTTTTTAGACAGTCATTGAAGGTTTGGTTCGTTATGGATTTCAAGTCTGGTTTCTATGTCTGGATTACGATAGAGCTGGCTATTCCCAAAGAAAGCAGAAAACTGTTTTCTTACACCCTTCCAGCTTGCAGCGGCGGCAAATATTGTTATAGGGCAGACGTATTTTTAGCACATGTTCTCGTTCTCCAAAGGATCACTGTAAGTATGTATGTACTTTTCCAGGACCTATTTAATAAGTCGTTGTTTCTTGTCTTACACAGGCCATATCAACTTCGTTATTTAGCATTTGACTGTAGATATCCATCTATTATGAGGTATCGTTCCTAGTGGGCATGTTATGAACTTCGCCACGAATTCGTCTAGAGACCACTGACTTGGCTAACTGGTCTGCTTTTTCTCTTCTGAAAATGTTGCTATGACTGGAACCCGAAATCATGGATCAGTGGCGTTGGCCTGCCAGTGAGCTTAAAGCAATCATACAGTTATTTCTAAGCTATTTTTATGCCCAATCTTTGATCCGCTTCAAGAGTCTTCATATACAACTAGTTCCCATATGAGACAAACCCCATTATTTATCGCTTTTATGACAGCTCCGGAGCCGAAAATATGCTGCAATTATTGTGGCACAAAAATAAATGCGAAGCTCATAGGGCAAACACACTGCCATGCTGCATACACCAAACACTGTTTACCGTTAGAAAATACAACCAGCATTATTAAACATTTACATACATAAATATACACAATTACACACATACATATATATCTATGAAGCACTAAATACAACTTTGTACATATGTCTTCACATACACGTAGTAAAGAAAAAGTACGCTTTTAAGTAGCAAACAACCAACAACCTTACCACTACGCCAACAACAATAACAACACAACCACACAGCAACGACACCTGAATGACTCACGACTGAGACGCGCAGTTGAGAGGGCTGAAAAGTGATGGTGGTGGTGGATTTTCCAACTCATGCAAAAGCCTTCGAAGCGAACCTGCAGTTGACTATGCCGTCACACTAGAGCTGCCGGCAGGCTTCAAAGTTGAGAGTTTATTATTACTACAATATAGGTATGAATACAGACAGAGTAACCTTCAGCGTCAGTTCTTGTTGTTCTCTCGCCTTGTTTCTTTTTGGAGTTTCACCGGGCGTGTTGGAGTGCCTGTCGCGTTCGACGAGCTCACCGCCAAGCCCGCTAGATGCTGAGTTGGCAGTTTGGCTTGGCTGAAGTATGCGCAAAAAGGGATTAAAGTTAGAGTGCGATGCGTTTCATTTAGATTTTTCTATTGTATGCGCTTTTGTTGTTGCTGTTGTTTATGCTCAACAACCACCCTTATTTCGTTGCGCCTGCCTGCCGGGGGGGCCAAAGTGTAGCGCTGCAGCAAACTCAAAACGTGTTTTTAATACAATAACAGCAACACAGACTTGGCAGCAGTTAAAGAGAAGGAAAAGCATAATCCATGAATTTTACATTTAATAACAAGAACAACAATAGCAAAGAGCATGCGCATACAAATAAACAAGGCAATAAAATATACATATCTTTATTATATATAATACATATATACGTCATAGTACTACAAAGGACATGTGCCAGGCTGAAGATCCAGTAAATTTTGTACGACTTTGTTCAGCTAGAAAAACCACCCCGAAAATTGTAAGCGTTCTGCTGCAGCTGCTGTAGTGCTTGTTGTTGCTGCTGTTGCTGTTGCTATAGCTATCGGCATTGCACTTCACAACCACCCTGTCTGGTTCGCCTGCTCTGTGTGATTTTGCTGTCACTGCCACTGCCACTGTCATTACTTCTAATTCTTCTTCGTTTTGCATTCAGTGTCAATAAGCAAATAAGTGTTTGCCTTGAATTTACCCAAGAGTTTTCGTAATAACAACAACAACAGTATCCTTGTTTCACCAAGCTAGCCATCGAACAGCGAGAGTCGAGCTAGAAAGATTGACATCATACACATTAACCTTCATATTTAGGCTTGAGTTCCTTGGGTTGGGTTTCAAGTTGAGAATCAGCTCAATCTCCAGTATTATTACTCAACAGGCGCTCAAAATTGAAGTTCAGTAAGAAGAAAAGAAATTTTCTGGGCTTGAACGTCAAAGAGCAAACTAAGGAACGGTATTGGATATCAATTTTAAAATTCCAAAAGTCTCCAAGGTGGGAGGACAATTATATACCGATATTGGATATCAGTGGCTGCATTAGCTGAGTGGTTAACTTTGCATACTGCAACTCGAAAGGCCAGAGTTCGATTTCTGGTTTGACAAACATGCAAAAATTCCTGCGGCAGAGATCGTCAAGCCCTCTAAGTGTGTTTCTGATATGAAAATAAAAAGACTGCTCATAAAAATCCATCCGCCGTTCGGAAGAGGCTTAGTATAAACTGTATGCCCCTCCATTTATTGGGAAAACATCAAGACGCTCACACAAATTAGAGGAGAAGCTCCTATTTCCCTGTCACCCCTGACGGGTAACGCCTAAGAAATTTTCAAACCTGAAGCGTTGCTGCCCATACGTCCAAAAGGACCCAGCCCGCGCTGCGCGTGTCTTTTAATTCGCTGAACTAAATCGATGACTTTGTACACCTTATACAGCTCAGCGATTCATCGTCTGTAGTATTTCCCGGCTCTCATGCACAGAGAATCATAAATCTTTTACAAAACCTTTCCTTAAAGAACTCTGAAAGCACACATATCGGTTGTCGGGAATGAACTTTAGTCTATTTGTCCAAAGTGGCATCGTTTGACAGGTGTGATTCTGCGTTGGATTTCAGGACTGATATTTTTGTTGCTGCTGATGCTTGTTGTTGTTGCCTAGATAGTTGATAAAATCTACGATTTCAAATTTAGGACTGTCAAAAGCAAATGCGATGGACTCTTGTTCGGTGACAGGAGATATTTCGTGTTGTTCTCGTGCATTACCAGACCAAAACACGTCGCTTCTTTGTCTTTTTGTAGAAAGCAAAATGACAGCGGTCGTACGATCTTACAGAATATTGAAACTTTCCTATTTTGTTCTGCAGCTCATCTATTTTTCTCTGGCATTGAGTTCAAGGAGTCACAGGATAAAACGTCAACCTGCCTAAGAGCTTCTTTGTTTCGTCTCGGAGAAGTCGTTTCCGATTCCGACGGAGCTGCTTATCGTAAGTTTATTCTAGTCAAAGGTGGATTTACCACGCATGAGTCCAATGAGCTTATTGACGAAGGTCTTTAGTATTTCACACGGTGTGCGCCATACGACCTTATATGGGTATGTGATACTGAGGAGACTTATCCTACTATAATGTACACAGATTGTGGTGTATGGCTATTTTGTCCATTGGGTAGAGCCCACCTAGGTTTTAATGTTATTGCTGTTGTTTTAGTGCTTTTCCGACCGCGCTTATAAGCAGACTAGACTAGTCTAAGTCTACGAGGTCATCTATCAAGTCATCTAACAGGGCCGTTTCGATAAGTTTGGACCAGTGGAAAATGGTAGTTGGCTGAGTAAGTTTTCGGAGACATGCAAAGAGGTTGTTAGTGCCGGACGGGATAAGAATTATGTCAACTAAAAAATCGAGATCTTAACTGTGTCAGTCCAAGATTCCAATCATCATATTTTCTTCCCAATATATGCTGCAAAGAACACAAATTTTTCGACCGAGCTTCTCCTCCAACTTGTGGAAAGCGTCTAATACTGAGCCGTCACCCAAGGGCTGATGGACTTTTATCGGCAGATTTCAGTTTTCTGCCAGAAGTACACTCAGAGAGGTTGACATTTTCTTGTAAGAGACGACCGTAATTAGAAAAATTATCTTAGTTATTTATTTAAATGAATTTTCTATAATTTTTTGAGGAATAACTCAGATCCATGAGCTATAATTTTCTCAAAGGCGATTATATTTCTTCTCTGGTGCTTGTTGGGTTAAAAATCTTACATATACATTTGGAAAAATATGCAAGTATACGAATACAGATATATATGTCTACAAACTCTATTAAATCACTATTATTGCATAGAGTTGCCATCATTATAGACACAAATTGAGTTTAGATTTTCCATGTTGTAGATTTAAACTATGATTTCTGCTTCATATTACCATATACCTAAACATATATACAAATACAATATAAAGGATATATGTACATATATGTACATATGTATGTTGTCATCTATTTAATTGTATATGTTTATAACTTCATAATAATGTTAAACAAATGTCTGCACATTTTGCAATTGTGGTTCGCTTCGGTCAATACATACATACATGCATACATGCATACGGAAGATTATATTGGTGTGTGGTGGCTTGGCTTTTGTGCCGTTGTAACACCCTCTCAACCACGGTATCCACTTACGCTACACACTCATGTACTCGTATGCTCATATCAGATATTTGCTTGTTCATTTTGTGCCTCTGTTTTCCCTAGCATTTCATACCACACACCTACATAGATATTAGATTCATATACATATGTAAGTGAGCATATCCTGCTGTCAACCCCGACCAAATGGCGTCTGATTTGCATCCACTCGGGC
>JAWMAG010000001.1:10312500-10350000 GCA_037013455.1 Ceratitis rosa | reverse complement strand
TATAGCAGAGGCATAAAGTGTCACTTACGTCTTGTGTTACAGTCTTGAGTGGAGATGTTCGGATAAAACATGAATTAATGCATTAAAATTTGGTTGACGAAATTCCCACCAGTGAAACCCCTCTGAGAGGGGACAAAATCGAAACATTTCTGAAGCGACTCATAACGAGAAATGAACATTTCAGCCATGTTCAATTTATGTTCTTAGGGAAATCACGCCCAAAGACCGCTGATCCTCATTTTTTGTCACATGAAGAAGTCCAGATACGAGCAAAACGGTGTATATTTGACAGAAATGTATTGTTTTCAAATAAACTGGTATTTAACTAGTGTAAGCTGATGCATACACTGACAATTGAAAGGACATCGTCGTATTGAAAATACCAGTTGCTTACGTGGAAAATAGATGGAGGATGAACTAGTTGGTGTAAAAATGTAAACTAATTGGATTCTAGTTAACAACTAGTATTTGCGCCTGTAGAGCTATGATAAATAAGCTAATATATGTATAAAATATTAGGTATAGTAAAAATTTCGTACGGTTTTTATCTAAGAGATGGCGTTATTGTCCATAGTACTAGTATTACGTGTCGCATCATATCATACTATACGGCGCTGAAACCGTTTTTATTTGCGCTAAAAGTTTTTTTTTTTTTTTGACAGTTTTTCGATTGATTGACTCAGTACGTTGTGATCGCTCGCCAGAGATGGACACCAGCAAAGAGAAAATTCGCTATAGTTTAAAATTTTTCTTCGATCAAGGCGAAAAAGCAGCCAAAACGGCTGAAAAAATTAATTTAGTTTATGGGCCCGATACTGTAAACGAATGTGTAGCACAAAAGTGGTTTGCTAGGTTCCGTTCCGGAAAATTCGATGTCAAAGATGCACTACGCCTCGGGAGGTCTGTCGTTGAAAATTGCGATAAAATCATGAAAATAGTGGAAACAGGCCGTCACGTGTGTACTTATTTAATTGCTAAGGAACTAAAGATAAGCCAGAAAACCGTTTGGAACCATTTGCATAAAAAAACCGAACGAACTTTTTACTTTATCTAATATATACGTATGTGTAACTTCTTTTTCCAATCTTCCATATTGGTAATAATCAAGACACTATTTTTTAATTTTGAGTGATATTGTTATTAATGAAAGACAACAGGGTTAAGTTTTGCAAACTGTAATTTTATTTAAATTAACATTTTGTGACATTTACACTCATGCATAAATAATCAATATGTAAATAAACAATTTAAAGTACGAATTTTATTTAGTTAAAGGCAAAGAAAACACATACATGTATACAATACATACGAGTATGTAACTACAACAGTGCAACGCTTGTCACACAACTGACAACAACCATCTGCATGATGTGGCACACAAAAGACACAAGCTACATATATTTAAGAGAAGAGGCAACAACAATACAAAAAGCACTTCATCAACACACTTTATCTTGTGGTGTACACAAGTTGTGGCTAAATTAAATTAAGTGTCAGACATTCAATTCTGCGCTGTTGATTAAAGTGTCAGCAGCAATTAAATGCATATTCAGCACTCGTTAGTATGTAAGGACATATATAAGTAAGTAAGTCAGACTACGAATGCACCAAATTAAAGATGCTGTTTGCTGGAAGTGTGAACTTTTAAAAGAATTGAATAAATATGTATGTATGCAGGCGTACAAATTAACATACTCATACATATGTATATACATACAAAACAAATTACTCATGTAATTATGCAAGTGATAAATGTTATGTGAGTTCGACAATAAAAATTAAGAACAAATATTAGAATGGGTATATATGTATATGCACACATGTATGTATATATATACGACTGCTTATTAGTGAAAGTAAATAATAAATAAAACTCGCGTAGTCATTATTGTGGTAAACCATAATGACCTCCTTAACTGTGCCACCGAGTTGCAAGTACGATTATGCTCCGTATCGTTAATGGTCATTTTTAATATATGATTTTTTTTTTTTCTTTTGAACTATGATTAGCAGCAGTAAAACAAATAATTTTAATTACATTTTATGACTAAGAAAATTATGGCTTTGCAAGTCTACTGCATACATACATATGTATATAAATGCAAGTCAAATGATTAGTGCTGACATAGTTATTCTACACATACACATATATATGATATGTAAATACTCGTTTAAGCATAAATTTAGATTTCGTTTATGACATTAAATGGCATTAATGTTGGTATATATAAAAAAAAATATTTTTTCTTATATTCGACATCCTCATTATTTGAAGATGATGCAACATTTGTTGCAGTCAATTAAATTAAGCCTATATAAAAAAGTTCATTTGGATGCACATTTGTTGTATAGGATATCCAAAACTATCCCACAGATTATAATAAAAAAATTTCAATTTCTTTTTAAAGTTCCTGCAAAAGTTTGTGGGAAAATTGACCAGGCGTTGACCTATCCAAAAAAAAAAAAAATAGTTTATTATATGGTATATACAATAATTTATAACAAGAAAAAATCAAAAGGTAAATTCCCACAACTTTCATTTAACAGGCGAAATTGTACATTACCCGTAGACAGAACTGTGGATGTTATGCATTACCAAGGGACAGCTAAGTAAACAGCAGAATTACGAGTATTTTTAAAGAAATCGCTAGAGATTTTGGATCAATTGTCTATTAGCAGTACTGCAGGGTTATTAAAAAAATTTTATTTGAAATGTTTGTTTGTATGTATATTTCTTAGCATGTAAATAAACCATTGAATACAACAAACAATGTCTTCAATATGTTGCCGGCGAAAATTAAATGATATTTCGGACTGCATTCTAAAAACGGCAGATGAATTGATATCAACGGTGAAGAGTGTTGCTGATTTTTAAATTTTTTTAAATTTTTTCTTTTTTTTTGTTCTTTTTTTCTCTAAATTTTTTTCTATTTTTTCCTTAATTTTTTATTATTTTTTTTTCACAAAAATATATAAATATCTATAAATATAAATATTATAATATTTCTTACATTACGGCAAAGGGATCAAATATAGTTTTACAAAAATTTATATGATTTGAATAGAAGCATAGATTGTGCATAGGTATGGTCGCTTAGAATTTTTATTATTCTACGGCTGCGGGTAACAAGATTTTCTTATAAGCCCAACTGAAATCTGAATAGGTAAAAATATATCTGAGTAATTGTGCTTATGGCTTACTTCGATTTATTCATGTTGACATTTTCCTACAGAGTTTGAACAGCGAAGGAGTGACCCACACAAAAACAAAGTAGTTAGATTAATAACATAATAAAAAAGACTTAATGAATTTTTTAAATTATATGATTTCTTCGCAACACCTCGCGTATTGCATAAAATAATATTAATTTGGTTTTCTTCTAAAAAATAAAAATATGATTTATTCACCAAGCTTCAGTTTTAAGGTATGTACTTCATCATACTTCTGACAAAAATTCCCTATTAACATTGACCAATAATTCGTCGGAAACGGTTATATCGGACCACTTATAGCATACCTATGTTTATACTATCGATTTTTCAGATTTGAGATTTTGTGTCGAAAAACCGTCAAAAAAGCATCTGAGAGCATGAAATTTGGTATTCCACACACGAATATACAAATACATATTATCACTAAACATACCTCCAAAGCAAAAAGGTAGACTTATATATAGGTATAATAGTTTGTTGTATACCAGAATTATACTAGTACTTAATGGACAATAAGATTGTTAACGCAAGTAGCGTAAATTCTTGGATAAATTTGGTTATTTGAGTTTTTTGCTTTCTGGCGTATATGTATGAATGTTTTAGAATCGTTTTATCTGATCTGTTTGCGTCTTCCCATTTATGCTACCTGAGCGAGTGCTCAACTTCAATATATTCCAACATTCTCCTCCACTCGCGTAGACAAATATACTTGTTTGACATAGCCTAGAAATAAACAAGTATTTATCGCTAAAATATGGACTAGCTTTCCAAATTTCTAGTATATGAACTAGTATTTTGCGGAAAAATTTATACCAGTTTGTCGTTTTGCAAAACTTTAAGTAACTAAAAGTTCTGACTACACATGTTTAAACTTGCCGCTACAACAACTACAACCACATTTTATTGTTCAATTGTAAAAAATGATGAACAGTCCTAATTAAGCTTCAAATACACAGATGCTTTTATATTCACTAGTACAATGCAGACTGGTCTGAGGGAAACTAGTTCTCAATATGGAAAATAAATGGAAGATGAACTAGTTGACATGTAAACTAATTGGATTCTAGTTAACAAATAGTATTGTTCCCTGCATCCAGCCAATTTTACCGATATTGGAATTAACATAGGGTCAGAAAGTGTTTTTTTTTTGTTTAATCACAAACACTAAAATCGCTAAAAATATTTTTTAATTTTTTTTTCCTTTTTAGTAATTGGCAAAACCGAAAATAAAATAACGAGCAAGCATGACATGTGGAGAAGCAAATTTAGCTTCTACGAGTTTGCTTTTGGATTCACTGAAGATGAGTCTTCTAAGGAAATAAGGAACCTCATTTGTACTTTGAGTGGATAGATCTTTGGCTCTTCAGATAAACATTACTAAGATGCAGTCAGGAAGTAAATACAATGTGGCTGTGAGAAAATTACACGATTAACATAAAAACTTATAGATTGTAGCTAGTCTGTTCTAAAAAATATAAATAAAGAGAAATATTCTTATGAAATCCTTGCACTGAAACGGACAAAATACTTTTCCAGCTATTCGTCAATTAATAAAGCAATTCCGGGCGCTAAAAAAAATACTTCCAGCATTTTGGTATAACTTTTTCTTTACTTACAATTTCAATTGTTTATAAGCCAGTGCATACTGTCATGCGCAAGATCTGGTCTGACCTACAATCAAAATTAGTATATAGAATTGATTTTTCTAATTTCAGTCGTCCCTCGGCAAGAAATGATAAGCTATACGAATGTACATGAAATAAAGGCTCCTCACAAAAAACCATCATTTGCTCGGAGGCGGCTTATAATAAACTGTAAGATTTGTCAGTAAAATGTCAGGACGCATACCATAAGTTGGAGGAGGAACTTGTCCAAAAGTCAACTCAGCGGTAACAAAACGCCAATTATTATTATTATTCTCTTATTTTCAAAGAACATAGCGATTTACTGCAATAAAAAAATTTTATTCAAATGTATCACTTTTTTCATGTGTCTAACCCCAATTCCTTGAGTAATTTAATCCAATAAAAGAATGGTTTGAAAGCAGTGATGAATTTTGGTGGCTGATAGTAATAAAGATCTGTATATGACAATTGTATCACAAATTTGGTCTTAGTCACCGTAAGGCTCCCGACTTGACTCCTAAATATCAAACAACCTGAATAAAAATCAATAGTTCCATTTGACACTTAGTTATTTCAACTAATTAGTCGATTTGAACATAATTTATGCAGTATATTGCCCGAATTTCGAACATTTCTCCCGAACTGTTCCTTAGCTGCTGTTCTTATCTAAACCCAGAAAAAAAAATTTCGTAACAAAAAATAAAATTCAATAAGTTAGTTAAAAAATAAAGAATGAATTATTTGAATTTCTCTTTGGTACTATTTTTCATCTTAGCAATCTTTGAGAAAATGTCTACTATTCTCAGTATTTAAAAAAAACCATATACACACACCGCAAAATCTGCCACACAGTCAGGCAATCATTAATCACTATTAAAGGACATTTAATGAATTCAAAATAAATGTGTTAATGCATTTTTCTATGTAAGCATTAATCATTTTAAAATTTAAGCATGTATACAGTGCACACATACATACATATGTATGTATATAAACATATGTAAATATGTAAATGCTTTTAATAAATGGCATTAAATAGAAATTTTCCATTTTCCTTTGAAAGCATTCAACTTGAAAGATTTTGGGACATGTAAATGTCAATATGTATGTTTATTTGTCACTAAAAGTGACAAGGCAGATTTTATAATTTTATACACTTACATACATATGTACATACATATATTTATTTGATAAAAATTCACGCCACAAGATGATTTGTTTATGGCAATAACACAGTCAATTTAATCCGAATGACAAAGCTTGTTTTTTTGACATTATTGGGGGGACAGTCAAGCGGGCTGCGAGCGTGCCTCGCTCTTGACTTTTTTGGAAAGATCAAATGGTGTAGAACCAGGCTGCGTTAGATATTTCCAAATGGCGTCAAACAGCCAAAATAAGGAAGAAACAGCGCTCTATTGTTAACTATAATCGCGCAAGCGGTGTCAATGCCGGTAAAGAAGAAGAAGAAGAAGAATGAACTTATGTGTATCAATACAGTTTTATTTTGTGTGTGTACTTGGGATGCCATTTTAATTTTTTTTTTAATTTTTTTACTAAATTATTTTTAAAAAAATTTATGAATTTTTAATTAATATTTTTTAGAGTAGGCAAGTAGTAGGAAAAAGTAAATTTTTGGCCAGTTGTATATATTATAATATAATATTTAGTCAATTAAATCTAAAAATCCAATTGTTTAACCAAACAGAAATAATACAAATTGGAATATTTGTCTCAACTTAGCCATTATTTATATTTGCAAATTTGCCATATCAACGAACTGCATAAATGTTTATTGTATAAATTAGAATTTAATATGTTGCATATTTATGCGCTTTTATTAATCTATTATACAAATATAAATTTCATGTGCAAAAAAAATCGAAAAAAAAAATTAAAACGAAATAAAAACTTTCAAAAATATAATTACTAACTCATGCATAAGTTGTTATAATATTTTTGCATAAAAAATGCGCATGAAATAGCTAGAAGAAAATGAAAAATTTAAAAATAAAGGCGCCTACAGACGTAGCAATTTTTATTTCCTTCACGCATTTTGTTTATCAAAAAAATTACACTTTCGTCGCGTGACCACGCTGAAACTACGGGTAGTTTCGAGGAAGGCTATAACAAGCACATTACGTGGCCCAACGGCGACAGGAAAGAGATGGTTAGACCAATCTTACTCTAGGGCGTCGTTGTACGGTGGCCGGCTCTCGAGAACATTACTTTCCACTCTCCTATGCTCTCAATAAATGTGGGTGTGAGACTACCAGAAAACTGCAGTATCTTCCAAGCAGAACTATTTGCAATGATGAAAACCACCGAATACCTGCACAAATCTATGGTAGTGGTTACGACATATTCTAGCAGTCAAGCCGTCATTAGATTTTTCTTACATCAAAAATGGCTATAAAATTTAGATGCAGTCAGAGCAACTCGCAACTAAATGCAACACCACCGTGGTCTGGATAACCCGGCAAAGTGACATCCTAGATAAATGCACGGCAGATGAACTAGCGAGAGATGGAACCATTCTATCCACAACGAAACATGCAAACGATGCAGGTTTATCTTTATCCACGGCAAATTATATGCCTAAACTGACCTTTGTCAAAGAAACAGACTCAAGATGGCTGAATTAGATCGCGTGCAGCGTGATCAAATAGATATGACCAAAATAACATTAACATAACGACAGGCCACTATTTAATGGGGCTTGTAAAAATGTACGCGAAATATTTCGAACTAATTTATTTTTCTCTTGATATTGCTCTCAAAGGATTTGTGTGTTGTCAAAGAAGTGTACAACTTTGCTTCCGCCGTTTTCCGATAGGTGGCTGTACCGGCTGAGGTTGGTTGAAATACATAGATGATGATAATGCCTTTAAAGTGAATGTGGACAGTGCCTAACGAATTGTCCTCGCCGTTTCAGTGACAGTTGTTCTTGTTTTCGTATTTTTCACGCTCGAAAATGTCCGTTTATGTGCCCAATTCTCGCCATTTGCGGGAAGTTTTACTTTTCTGTTACAATTTGAAAAAAATGCAGCTGAAGCGCTTACGGTTGTGGTGCTCTGAGTGAAAGAACGTGTCGGGAGTGGTTTCAACGTTTTAAAAATGGTGATTTCGATGTCGAAGACAAACATGGTGGTGGAAGAGAAAAAAACCTTCAAAGATGAACAACTAGAATCATTGCTTGATGAAGATTCGTGCCAAACCCAAGAACAGCTTGCCGAATCGTTGGGAGTGAGTCAGCAAGCCATTTCAAAACGTCTCAAGGCCCTGGGCATGATTCAGAAAGAGGGAAACTGGGTGCCATACGAGTTGAAACCGAGGGACATCGAGCGCCGTCTATGTTTATGTGAGCAACTGCTTCAAAGACAAAATCGTAAGGGGTTTTTACATCGAATCGTAACCGGTGATGAAAAGTGGGTTCGATACGATAATCCTAAACGCAGAAAATCATGGGGAAAGCCCGGGCATGATTCTTCGTCGAAGGCAAAAACGAATATTCACGGCGCCAAGGTTATGATTTGTATTTGGTGGGATCAGCTCGGTGTGATTTACTACGAGCTCTTAAAACCGGGTGAAACCATCACAGGAGATCGCTACCGAACGCAACTGATGCGCCTTAGTCACGCGCTAAAAGAAAAGCGGCCACAATATCACGAGCGACATGTCAAAGTCATCCTCCAACACGACAATGCTCTGCCTCACGTCGCAAAAGTGGTCAAAAAGTACCTGGAAATGCTGAAATGTCGCTCCTTCTGACTTCCACCTATTCTGTTCGATGGCACACGGCCTGGCAGATCAACATTTTCGATCCTTCGAAGAATTGGAAAAATGGATTGCTTTATGGATAGCGTCAAAAGAGGACTCCTTTTTTCGAGTACGGATCCGAAAATTGCTGGAAAGATGGGAGAAAGTTGTCGTTAGCAAAGGACAATACTTTGAATAATATATCTGTAAGCACTTTTTCGCAATAAAGCTTTTAATTTTGGAAAAAAACGGCGGAAGCAAAGTTGTACACCTGATATTTGAAGAATTTTGCTACTTAACTTATTTCCAGAAACTGGAATTTTATTTTCATGAAATATTTTATGCTATTTTCACAAGCAATTTAAAAGGAACGAACTCCCACGTCTGATCGCACCATAATAATGGAAAATATTTTATAATTTATTACAAATATTCCTTTTTTTTTTGCAATTTTTTGTGATATTCAATAAATGCATATTTATGCAAATGAAGCCGAAAACTATTTGTATATCATTAGCAGAGTAATAAAATTTAAAATTTATTCTAAATCCCGCTCGGCAATAACAAATAATGCAAAAAACGGATGCGGCGCGCTATATTGTTGATTTATATTGACATTTATGATTACGTCTAATTTTGTGGCGACGCCAAAAACAATTTAGTTATTGCCAACAAAACAACAAAAAAAAACACAAAAAACAGCAAATAATAATAATAGCAAATGACCCATTTCTGTGGAGCGCCAAAATATGTGCGCCCGTCTTTACGTATAGTGGATGTTTGTGTATACCTATTGTACATACATATACACATATATATATAAATATTACTTTAAATATGCGCTAAAGATAAGCCAGCGGCTGCACACGTACAAATTTATGAAGCTTCGCCCCAACTGTTATAGACCGCCCAGAGGACGTGATGTCGACCACAAATGTTTGTAAATGATGAGTTCATTTGAAAATGATGAAAGAGGAATTTACATAAATAGAAGATTTTCCAAAAGAAATTTACTCTTTCACACATGAAAACAAGCTGAGTGCTTTTGAACTGTCAAACTAGTTTTAGTTTAAGCTCCCCATATAAGAGTTAATGTTCTGAGTGTGGTCACCGGTCTTGTATATGGTTTGAGATAAAATCCTTTCTGCTGTCGGAAAATTACTAGAAAAAATTATTTCTAAAGCAAAAAATATTTCGTATGCACTAAAATGTATTGTGACCCCTGTAGAGTACTTCTTCTTCTTCTTTATTGGCTTAGATACTGCTGCGCGATTATAGTCGAGTTACCAGCTGTTCGAAGCAAATTGGAAATACCAAGCTTAGCCCAGTTCTTATCGGCCTGCACTGTATAGAAAACTTTCAAAACCTGAGTGTTTTCACACATTCGGACCACAAGACTTAGCCAGTGTTGCCCCTGTCTCTTCATTCGCTGGACTATGCTATTGCCGGCGTATATCATTTACAGAAAAAGAAGAAGAGGTGGTGTGTACTGATTCTCTTTTCAGGAGTCATTTTCAAGATTTGGCGCTTTGTGTATATCTGGTCAATAGTTGTGTTGCCAGGTATATAGCCACACTGATAAGGTCTAATCAGTTTGTTGAAGATGGGCTTTAGTCTTTCACTCAATAGGCTTGATGTGACCTCATACACGTTATTTAGGAGGCTAATTCCACTGTAATTGGCACATACTGTGGGTCTCCTGTCCTTTGGATTAGGCAAAGCACACTTAGAATCCCGGCGGGCATTCATCCGATCATATCATGCAAAGAAAGTTTTGTCGCCGTATTTTAATAGCTTGGACAACAATCTACTAGTACAACTTAGCGACCCAAAAATGGTGCCGATCGCTTTAAGCGAGCTAGTTAAATGATAATTCGCGGCACTATTTTGACAGAATTTTAATGTAATTACTTTATGTTCAACTTTATCTTAGTATTTTCTCTTCCGTCAAATATTTGAAACAGTGCGCACTGTAGAACCTATTACTGCCGTGGAGCAAAATATCCAAGAAGACCCGAAAAAGTCCATCCGCTATCGCACCCAACCATTGGAGCTGTGCCCATCCACTTAACGGAAGATTTTGTCAAGGGATCTAGGTTTGCAGGTTTACAAAATCCAAATCGTGTAAGAATCAAAGTGCGTCAAAGTGCATTTTAAGTGATGATATTCCACAAGGTATTGTTGAGACCCCGCTATATCCTCAAAAAGCTAGTTTGAGCAAAATTATAAGCAAACAGCAATCTGGTATCAATTATATATATTTATACTAGATTTATATGTATTTTTTCTTAGTTTCTTGGTGACATATAGGACCTCTGACATGTACTAGAATGTCCTAATTGTTCAACTTTCGTCATAAGGTAAAAATAAAAGTTTATATAATGCATATACAGGATCTGTATACATCTATATGTAATAAACATTGTCAGTGATAAGATAAAATAAAAATTATACAATTATTTCATCACAACAAAGCGTCGCCTAGATGTGGTGTTTATATTCACTCATTAAGTGCATATACCCTCCAGCCTACACAACCTTACTTATCCCACATACATACATACAATGTATGTTATATGTATATCTGTATGTATGTATCTAAGCCCAAAGCAATTTGCAAACTCAACCAGTTTATGATTATGTCACGTTTCGACCATAAAGTGACGCAATTAAAACTCAAAGGAAAGAGTGACGAGAAAAAAAAGAGAGAGAGAGAGGTAAGCAAATGAGCATGAGCATAGGCGGAAGCGAAGGTGGAGGCGGAGATGGTCTTAAGCGCGGTCAGAATTAAGCAAATATTGCACCAAAATATCTGCTCGTTTTTATTATTTCATTTCACGCCATTTCCCCAATGGTAGACGGGGAGTCGCGTGGTGAAATGACGCTGACAGAAATGTAAAATACTAAAATACCAAAAAAGAAAAAAAATTAAAATTATTCACTTGAAACGTGATACATTTCGTAAATGAAAACAAGCCAAACGAACATATTAAAAAGCAGAGCATGACATGGCAGGCAAATATGATACATAGGTACATACATATGTTAGGATAAATAAAAAATAAAAATTAAATTAAATACAAAAATATTTCCTGCCGCCAAAAGCACTTCAAATGACCGCCCATGATGCTCACTGTTCTTATTTAAATATAAACACATTTTTTTTTGTGTGAATGGACCACTTTTCATTGCCGAAATGAATTGGCGGGGGTGGGTTGACTGGCCCACTCAGTCGAATAAAAAAATTATAGTATGATTTTCGGGCTATTGCTGTTGTAACTGGTAGTGTTATTTTTGTTGTATTTTGCACATATACTTACTAGTGCTGGTGTTTTTTGTTTGTTATTGTACATGTTGTTGTTGTTGTGCATGTTGTTGTTGTTGTTGTTGTTGTTGTTGTTGTTGTTGTTGTTGTTGTTGTTGTTGTTGTTGTTGGTGTTGTTGTTGTTGTTTTAATTGTTATTGAAATTTTTGTTGTAATTGTTGTTGTAATTGTTGTTGTTGTTGTTGCTATAATTGCTGTTGTAATTGTTGTTGTTGCTATTCTTATTGACGCCAACAGCCTGCCAACACATTGTTAACTTTTAAATGGCCGTCCGTGCCTGTCGATTGTGGTTGACCTCTACACAAATATACACATACATATGTTCAAATACATAATAAATATTTGCAGGACCATATATAAACGTACATATACTTGTATATATATATGTATATTTGTGTATAATTTTTAGTATGCCTACACATGACAGGAATAAGTGAAAAGGATATGCACATAAAAGGGATTTGCATACATACATATGTATGTGTGGTATGTACATATGTGAATATGTAAATTTGTAACACTTTGAAATATTTTTCAATCCTCATTTCAATTTATATATACCAGTATGTATCTATTTGTATTTACTCACACATTTAAACAACTATCCAGTAGGGAAAAATACTAGTTGGTAACTAGAAACCAACTGGTATGCGTTGGCATTAAATAGTTGATCTTCCATCTATTTCCCATGTAAGCAGCTGGTATTTTTGACATGACGATGTCCTATGAACTGTCAATTAACCAACTATGCATCAGCTTTATACTAGTTGTATACTAGTTCATTTTGGCATATTGAATTTCTTCACCAAACAAAAAAAAATAATAAAAATAAAAATGAGACCTCATACCCTACAGTGATACCTCTATCCACTAGGCTACCGTTGTGGTGTAGAAAGAAACAATTTTTACTATTTACGTACTTCAACGGAGCTTATTAGGAAATGATACCCAGCCTTGGCGTACTGAAAGTAACCAGAAAATTTGAAAGAAAAGGTCTGCTTAAAAAACAAAATGAATTTGCCAGCAGCGAGACTCGAGCCTTAAGGGTAATGCACTACAATAATAACCTATAAACACTCGGCTGCTTTGACCATGTATCGATCAACGTCATTTTACCTACCTGACTAAAGCAGAACAGAGAATGGAACTCAGCCGGTGATGGAACTGGTATGATTTCAGCTTCAAAATACTAGTATTTAACCAGAACGCTACAATCTACCTTCTCCCTGCAGGGTATTTACACATACATGCATGCAGAATTTGTATCCCCATTTATATATACAGGGTTTTCCGATAAGAGGTGTTATTTTTATATTCAAAGAAAATTACATTTTTTGAAATAGGTAGATGGTCGGATGTTTATTTCAATGGAAAGAGGAAGATATGCCATTATACCTATATTTATAAAATTGGCGCTTTGTAACCGCTGAAGCGATTTTTGACCGAGCTCATCCTCCAATTGGTGGTTTGCGACTTATCTTTCCAACAAATGGAGGGACCTACAGTCTATACTAAGCTTCCTCCGAACGGCTGATGGTTTTTTACGAGGAGCTTTTATTTCATGGCCGAAATACACTCGAATGGGTTGACATTCCCTGCCGAGGGGCGACCGCAATTACAAAATTTAAATTAATTTTGTATTTAAGCTCATTTTCATATACTTTTGGGTTTTGGTCGTAGCAGGATATGTGATTAATAATGGAAAGTAATAACCATATTCTTTTTATGAAATTTTGAGACTTAAATCGAGGTTGGCTTGTAGGCGTATACCTTATCTTCGGTAGTCCATTAATTTTCGAAATATTAAGGTCTAATAACCCCGCCGGATAATAAGTCACATCAAATATTGAGGGTTGAGAGGCGTTTCAATAATAAATCTTGGGTTTCCCGAGCCCCAGACGTGACAGTTCGGATTATTGACGTAGCCATTGAGGTGGAGATGGTTTTTCAATGAAATCAACAAGGATACGCCGTTGTTGATGATCGGTCGTCTTGAGATCTTGTGTTAAATGATTTTTTTAAGTCTTAAAACCCAAGTCTATGGTTTAATGATGCTTGTGGAATGTCCAACGAACGACGAAGAATGAACAAACCTGGATTTTCTTCAACACTTTGGTCTACAGCAGCATTATTCTTTATGGTTTTTGAGCAAAGTGCATGTGTTCTATTCTTCACATCACTAACTTGTCCCAACAGCTCAATTTTTTCCACCAATTTCTGTATTGCAATACGACAAAGTGTGTCACGATGACCGACGAAATGTTTTAGTTTTACGAACCGTCTCTGCCTGGTTTTTACCCTTTTTGTAGTGAATTTTAATAATATTGTATCAACGAGCTGTTGAAGCATGTATCGTTCCACTTTTATTATTGGCATAGCTTTTACTTGTCAAATGTCAAAAAATGGCAGCTTGAAAGGTGACATCTACCGGAATAGTAGGCAATTCAAAATAACACCCCTAATTGGAATACCCTTTATATGCATATACGTGTATGTACTCGTATCTGTATGATATTTATCCTCTTTTTATGTTCTCTTCTGTTTATATGCCTTTGTTTACTTCTCCTCATCCCCCCAAAAAAACATTCGTCTGTCTTTGATTGAGTTGCTTGGGATTAGTTTATATTGAATTGTTTTTGTGCGCATGAAAAGTTCTTTTCACTTGTTATTTGTTGGCATTTTAAGTTTCCACAAGAGCAGAAAAATGCATTGATATAAGGATTTAAAATCGTACTTTTTATTTGTTCATGCGTGAATACGAATATACCTATGTATGTGAGTAAAACTAAAACAAATATTATATATCAGAAAGTATTGCATATTAAGCTTTGTCTTCTTGAAAAAGTTGGTCTTTATCTGTTGTTGCTTGCAATAGATGCTCCATACAAGTTGATGGTTGATGTTTTTGGAATATTTAAAATCACTGTGCAACACTCAACAAAAACTGGCAATAATCCATGTGTGCTCAACTCACGCACTGCGATGATGACAGGTCTCGATGAGTGAGAGTGTATCAATTGTGTAGCTGTGAGTGAGTAGCTGTTGGCTTAAGCTAAGTGTTCAGATCTCTCATTACCATAAATAGTGTACTCTCCAAGAGAGAGAGGACAAGTTATATCTTCAAAAATGTAAATGAAACTCACGTTGGTGCTCTATCAGTTCTAGAGCTTTCCTACAAAACAACTGAAGCTTTGACACAAGAGTTTTAGAGACATAAAATGTCTACTAAAGCAAATTATAACATGTATATGGAACCAGAATTGTTTACTACATTCTTTCAATGAAAATTTCGTAACAATAGCGAATGATAATGGGAAAGAATTGCTATAAATGTGGTTCACACAGACGCTCAATTAGCTAATTGCGAACATCTCCCTAATGGCAATAAAATTATCCATATCGAAAGTCAAAATTGTAGTACAAGATCCCACCGACTCTTCACAGTGTTCAGCTTAACCCGCGAGTGTAGGCCAAGTATCTAAGAGTTATCTTAGGCAAGAGATAGAACTGGTGGGGCAATGTAGTACGAGAAGGTAGCTATTGTCCTTCATACTTGCAAAAGTCATACAGCCAAGAAATGTGACTTAAATCCTAGAATTTGCCACTGAATCTAGGCGTCTGTAAAAAACCAATATTCCTTGATGACGAGTGTATTTCTGACATGAAATAGAAGCTCCTGATAAAAAACTTTCAGCTGTTCGGAGGCGGCTTAGTATAAACTGTAGATCCCTCAATTTGTTGGAAAAAAATCTTTAAGAAGAGGGCATGTCCAAGGTAGAAAAAGTTCTGACAGACCGCTGTTGAAGAGAAGGACATACAGAAACACTGAGAGAACCTTTTAGGAGATTCTGTAAGAAGCTGTAGGAATGATGATGAGAAGGAAACGTTCACCCATATGCTGGGTATTTTATCTAAGATATTTAATGTCGGAATTAAAGTTTTTATGAGTTAAACTCGTATTTATACATGCATATATCTAAGCATCGAGTTGACGACGCATTGATGGCGGAGACTAATGGTTGGGAATTTATGGCATCACAGAACTGGATTTAATCGATGTGATTCACGATTTATCGATGGCTTCCTGAACCTAATCTAACCTAACCCAATCATTAATTTAGTTCTAAAACTCAAGAGAAAAGGTTCTGATGGAAATACGACAGTTCAGCTGACTATTTAGTCATCGGATTTATGGAAACAGTAGTTTTAAGAGCTTCGTAGATATTGCACTAAAAAGCTTATTGCTTTGTAATATAATTAAAGCAAATTCTATTATTATTTTTATTATTATTTTTTGTTATTTGTTGTTATTATTATTTTATTAACTTAATTAAAGGTGTGTGAACAGCAGTTGCGCAATTTAAATGTATTTGAGTCAGTTATTCGACTTGAGAAATATACTCTGAAGCTAGCTAGTGAAAGAATAACCAAATCAATCGCGCTCAAACATCATCTCCAAACCATTGACTGCCTGCTCGCTCTCTCTGTCTCTCTCCCCTCTCTCCGCCTGGTTCATTGCATCCAGTGTATGCTGTGTTGAAAAAATACTCACTCAGTGCACAACGAATTGTAAAATCGTAAAAACATGCTACAAAATAAATAAAAAAAAAAACTTGCAGCTGTGCCAAAAAATGTACTATAACAAGCATTTTTTATACAAAAAAATCAGTAACGGTATACTTTGGCATTACATAACAGTGGAAAATCTGCACTAATATTTGATGCTTACAATTGTAATGGAAATGAATTACGAAATAGCAAAAAAAGTAAAAAAAAAGAAAAAATAATGAGAATACATTGATGCATTGAAATGGCAACTGTTTGCTGTGTAAACAGTGTAAACTCACGCAGCGCAGCAGCAGCGTCAACGAGCGGTGACTGCGCATATTCTCTCCCCTTTTTAATGCAACCCGCGGGTGGTCCCCTACAAAAAGCTAACACACACACATTTAGATATATTAAAATATTTGTTTTTGCACCCTGTTTTACCTCCTTTATGGTGAATAGTTGTAGTGAGTTATTGACATTTGAAATCGTTTATTTATCGCTGCGATTTGCAAACGCTTAACGGTATACTAGCTACTAGCGCTTTCCGTATGGCACAAGAATGAGCGCGTTGTTCATTGTTTTGTAGTTTGCTGCGAGTATTCTGAAACAATTGTTTAATGTATGCATTTGTGTGTTCCATTGTTTGAGGTTATGTTTACGTTTGCATATTTCGGCTGTGAGTTCACCAAAATCTTTTTTTCTTTATTTTGTTTAACTGGGAATAGAAAAGAAATTCGAATAAGTTGCAAAAATGATACACCTCTTCAGCATGGAATTATAGTGTCTTATGTGAGAATACAAATACAAATAAAAGGAATTTAATATGGAAATTACGTAACTAAAAATTTAAAAATTGGAAAAACGAAAGAAAATCGGGTTGCCATAAAAAGAAAGCAGTCCATGGAAAAGTGCAAACCCCCTTTAACTGAGATTATCTTTATGTAATGTAATGTAGAGACGCTAAAATTTCTTTATATTTAAATCAAAATACCTTTACAAAAAATTTTGATAAGAAAAAATATTTAATTATAAAAACTTTTTAATTTATAAACACCAGCACCTTTTAAAGATAAAGCTTCGAAAAGTTTCTCAGCTCCAATTAACGTGTTTTTTAATTACTGAAAAGAAATAAAACAACAATAACACTTCCTGCTTCAAAATACATATTTTCCTTATTGAAGAAAAGTTAAAAATTCTCAAAAATATTTCACCAAAATTTTACAAGAGGCATAAGAGAGATCTCACACAAACAAACAAAAAATTGTGTGCTTTGAAAAAGATAGAAGGAAACGTAAACGGTTCTTACTGCAATTTAATAAATTTTTAAATTGCAATATTTATTAAAATTTTTCACATCATAGTAACAAAAAGTTTTCAAATTAATTTGATGTTATTTATATTTTTCCAGGTTTTTTGTTTTGCTCTAATTCATTTAATTTGCGTGTATCTTATCTTCATTTACTTGATATCTTTTTTTAGTTACTTTATTCAATTTTACTTAATTTTGTATCTTTTCTTGTTTTATTTTAATTTTCCATTTAATTCATATTTTTATATATAACTTATAATATTTATTTTAAATCATTTCTATTTATTTCAGTTTAGTTTATTTTATTTCCTTTTAATATATATATTTTTTTTTAATTAACCTTATTTCATTATTTTTTTATTTTATTTTACTTTATTTCATTTTGTTTTATTTTATTTTACTTTTAAGTTTATTTTAGTTTAGTTTTTTATTTCAATTTTTTTATTTTATTTTAATTTAATTTATTTTATTTATTTTTATTTTATTTTACTTTATTTTTATTTTATTTAATTTTATTGTATATAATTTTATTTTATTTTGTTTTCTCTTATTTTAATTATTTTATTCTATTTTATTTAATTTAATTTAATTTATTTTTATTTTATTTTATTTTATTAAATTTTATTCAATCTAATTTAACTTAATTTAATTTAGTTTAACTTTATTTTATTTCATTTTATTTTATTTTATTTTATTTTATTTTATTTTATTTTATTTTATTTTATTTTATTTTATTTTATTTTATTTTATTTTATTTTATTTTATTTTATTTTATTTTATTTTATTTTATTTTATTTTATTTTATTTTATTTTATTTTATTTCATTTTATTTTATTTAATTTTATTTTTTTTATTTTATTTTTTTTTATTTCATTTTATTCAATTTAATTTAACTTAATTTAATTTAGTTTAATTTTATTTTATTTCATTTTATTTAATATTTTTATTTTATTTTTTTATTTTATTTTTTTATTTTATTTTATTTCATTTTATTTTATTTTATTTTATTTTATTTTATTTTATTTTATTTTATTTTATTTTATTTTATTTTATTTTATTTTATTTTATTTTATTTTATTTTATTTTATTTTATTTTATTTTATTTTATTTTATTTTATTTTATTTTATTTTATTTCATTTTATTTCATTTTATTTTATTTTATTTTATTTTATTTTATTTTATTTTATTTTATTTTATTTTATTTTATTTTATTTTATTTTATTTTATTTTATTTTATTTTATTTTATTTTATTTTATTTTATTTTATTTTATTTTATTTTATTTTATTTTATTTTATTTTATTTTATTTTATTTTATTTTATTTTATTTTATTTTATTTTATTTTATTTTATTTTATTTTATTTTATTTTATTTTATTTTATTTTATTTTATTTTATTTTATTTTATTTAATTTTATTTTATTTTATTTTAATTTATTTTATTTTATTTTATTTTATTTTATTTTATTTTATTTTATTTCATTTTATTTTATTTTAATTTATTTTATTTTATTTTATTTTATTTTATTTTATTTTATTTTATTTTATTTTATTTTATTTTATTTTATTTTATTTTATTTTATTTTATTTTATTTTATTTTATTTTATTTTATTTTATTTTATTTTATTTTATTTTATTTTATTTTATTTTATTTTATTTTATTTTATTTTATTTTATTTTATTTTATTTTATTTTATTTTATTTTATTTTATTTTATTTTATTTTATTTTATTTTATTTAATTTTATTTTATTTTATTTTAATTTATTTTATTTTATTTTATTTTATTTTATTTTATTTTATTTTATTTCATTTTATTTTATTTTAATTTATTTTATTTTATTTTATTTTATTTTATTTTATTTTATTTTATTTTATTTTATTTTATTTTGTTTTATTTTGTTTTATTTTATTTTATTTTATTTTATTTTATTTTATTTTATTTTATTTTATTTTATTTTATTTTATTTTATTTTATTTTATTTTATTTTATTTTGTTCTAATTCATTGTATTTTATTGTACTTTATTTTATTTATTTAGTTTCTATTTATTTTATTTTTATATTTTGTTTTGTTTTATTTTATTTAATTTCACCAAAAATTTATCTTTCATTTCTTGTTTTCTACCCGCATTACAAAGTACTACATTTGAACATTCATATTTACATATATGCATGCATACATACTTACTGCGCCATTTCATTTATTTTATCAACAAATTTACTGCAACTTTACTTTTGCTTAATATTCAGTAAACTTTCTTTTGCATTCGTGTATTTGAATATCTTGAGTAAGCAAAAGAGATAAAAAGAAAATTTAAATAAAAGTGAATTCAAAAGTATATATACATACATATTTGCTGATGGAAATGGAAATTGGTATTTCCACATTACCTTACATTTACTGCCTGAAAGTTTTATTTTAAATATGTAGAAGCATGCACATATATACATAATAATATGTGTTAGTATAAGTGTCTATTAACATTTACATATATATTAGGCTTTATTTATATTTATATTTTGTGATGTTTTTGATAAAATAAAAGGTTTTTGTGTATCAAAAGTGGCAGAGATATATATTGCTATGTATTTAAGTACATCAACATGTAAATACATTCAAAGTGGGTGTGTGTGTGTGTGTGTGTGTGGGTATGGAGCGATTGCTAACCTGAAAGGCTGCTTTTAGTGAATAAAAAGATTGGTATCAAATATCAAATTAATAAACTGTAAATATATTTGAATTTTTTCGATCAATGAAATCCTTTTATCTCTAAACATGTAATTATAAAAAATTGCGTTTTGACTACACTTAAAAATACAAAAGAAAATAAATTTAATGCAGCATATTTTGCTTAGAAGTTATCATTATGGGGCATCAGGTTTTAGTTTTATTTTAAGTTTAATTAAAATTCGTTATTATTTATTTATATTTAATATTGGCGCTTAGTAACTGCTCAAACACTTTTCATCCAAGCTCTTCCTCAAATTTGTGGTCCTGAATGGCCGATGAAGTTTTATAACAAGCTTTAATTTCATATCAAAAATCCATGCGGAGGGCTTGACATTGCCTGCTGAAGGGCGGCTGCAATTGGAAAAATGAACTTTCTATAATTCAAGATGTTGGTCGACCCAAGACTCAAACTCGGGACTTCCGAATGTTAATAAGCATTTCTAACTAAACGACTTTTATGGCCTAAATGCACTGTAGAGTTCTAAGCTATCACCGAATTTTGGTTCAACCTAGACTTGTAAAACATTGCGATACTTGGATCTAATTTTGCCATAAAGACACCTTTTCAACAATCCAATTTGGATTCATCCATACAGCCATTAATTTCTATGCTTTTGTTGTGTGGGACAAATCCATTTCTCTGTGGAAGAGGAAGCCATATTTTAGGACGAAATTAAAGCTGGCTTGCAAAAATCCAAAATTGGAGAAGCGAGAATTTCTTAGTATATTAGAATACCCTTTTATACAGATAGTAAATGTAGTATAACATCTAGTGCCTGACTAGGCTTTTTTCTAAGAGTTCTGTCTGGCACCTATGCTATTGGCCCTTGTATATGGTACTTTCGAGATAAATTTCCTCAAGCAGCGATTCACGACCTTTGGTTTAATAAAATTATTAAGCTTCTAAAAAATAACAATTTCTATTTCTTCTTTACTTCTTTCTTTCATTCATTATCAACATCATGTGCTCCACCGTGCTCCTGGTCGTAGTACGCCTGCACTCAACTCTATGCCGCGTACGTAATAGAGACTGCTGCATGCCACGATCACTTATACGCCTGAGTGAGTGCACATTTTCACACGCCACTGATGAGGGTATAAATACACTTGTAGTTATGTTATTATACAATATTAGGTACACAAGTTCAAACCCATTAGTCAAATGGACTAGTTAGAAACCACATTGAAAGTGGTAAGCCAAGCAAGCCGAACAAGTCAACGATCTTATATCCATGCAAACGACTGATATTTTTAAAACATAGTAACCTGCTGAGTTGGCGAATATTGACATGTTTTGTTTAGTTTTTGGTTAGAAATATACCAGTCTCATACTAGTGCAAAATATGTATGTATGTATACTAGTTTATTTTTGTACGAATTTTCAAAATTAATTTAAATAAAACTAAACTGAAGTTTTTTACCAAATGGTGCTTTTTCGATTAAATATGTAGCTAAGAAGTACTAGTTGAGAACTAGTACTTTTCGGACTACTTCAAAGTTTCACACGCTGCTAGTAGCGCCAAGGGTTGCAATCTAAAGCAGAAAGTACTACTTCAACTCGTAGTGTTTATATGTATACATATTATATATGTATATGTTTATATGGGAACACGGCATCTTCTTACTATTCTTATTTTCAACTAAAAATCCGCCTTAAAACTTTGCGCATATTTTATTCTCATTTCACGGTACGTGTTACTACCATTAAAAAAATACATATTTTTGTTTATATGTATATGTATACGAGTATACCATATTTCTTACATCAACATTTTCACCCTCCTACATTTTGTTCTTGTTTTCATTTATGCTTCAACGCATTTTCCCACACTTTTGCTTAATTTAATTTAAGTTTACTTACTTTTCCGCAATTTACTCTTTCACAAGCAGCACAGCGTGGCTTTAGTGGGCGTTACACTTTGATTTGTTTCACCTTCATTACCAACCTACTATTCTTATGCTTGTTCTTCTTCTTCTTTTTCTTCTAGTTTAGAATATGCCGGCTACCATATATAGATATTTTGGCAGAAAAAGAATTCTTTGCCGCAGCTGCACGAGCGTGTTTAGTGTAAAAAAATATATTTATGTATATGTATGTATGTATGTACATATGTACATTTGCATTAAACATCTTTTGTTATTGTTTCCGCTTCGTTTTACGCGCACAAATCTAAGGTACAGCTGTTGCTGTTGACTTTCCTACGTCTCTCCGTGTTGCTGCTCTCTTCTTCTTACCTCTCGGGTATTTTACACGCGGAAATGTTAATTAGCCTTAATATTATGCAATGCGCACGAAAGAAATCGGCTGGGAATTCTTGAAAGGGAAGAGGGGAAAATGCCAAGATTTTGGTGTAAAAATCTAAAAGATTTTTTTTTTTTTGTGAGAAGGAGGGCACAATATTTTGAGGAAAATAAATTGAAAATTCTAATTTATAAATTTAAAGTTTTAAAAAATTATTTTAAAGATTGGAAAAGAGTTATATGGAAAGTTTTTTTAAAAAAGTTCATCTAACTCCATAGTAAAGTCATAATTTAGACAATAACAGCAGGCGAGCCTTGGAAAATTCCTGGTGGTTACCGAAATGAAGACTGGTTACTTTTACTGCCATCCTTCTAAAAAATATTTTCTCCATAAATTCCTAAATATTCAATACAGTGCATCCTAAGACAGATAAATATTAATGATGGAGCGCCACTTCATTCATAGGGTAGTCACGACTCATTCTGTTCTGTCTGTCGAACCAATTTTCAAACACATTTTGCGATTGTGTGACCCCCTACGGTTGCATTGGCGACTTCAGTTTGGTGTTTCAAATCATGATTCATCTCCGGATGGTTGACAGTACTTAGCCTTAACGGCTTTCCAAAAAAAAAAAAATAGTTGAACGGAGTTTAATCGCCGCGAAGCGGACAGTTACCCTACCTTTGCGGCTATTTATGCGATCTTCGAACAAAGAATGTGCAAAAGATCTGCTATAAAGTTGGATGTATGGAACGTAGCGCCATTTTTTTGAAACTGCAAATCGTTCATCCAAATAGACCAATGAAGCTGCATTAGCTTTTCCTTGATGACGTGTGGGTTTTCTGAACAGTTTTGCTTGTAAACGTTGCCGCTGAGTTGAAAATGAGTTTAGTCGGATAAGTTGAGGTTCTGGCAAGCAATATTAAACCCAATCGCATCGGATGGTCATGCTCTTCAAGCACACTTTGAGCTAAAGCAGCCATATTTTCCTCGGAATACTCTAGACGAACACGTACATGAGTTGATTTGTCTGGCAAGGATTTTCGTGAACTCGCTGCACAATTTAATTGTCAAACTAAACGGAAGGTGAGTTATTTCTTGCAGTTGCGGTTGAATTGTGGAAGTAAGTTTTCAAAATACCTCAATTTTCCATCGCGAACCTTACAATTTCATGACCGCAAAGCTCTATTTAATGCACTTTTTTATTTTCTTTCATCCTTCTTCTAAGGGAGATACTTTAATATTCTATCAGTTAACCTAGTAGTTTAATGGTTGCTTTACGTTGGAAATGGAACAGAATCTTAATCCTACATACACGTAGTTTACTGATTTAAACAAAATTCAAAGGCACTGTAGGATCTGAGGCAATCGGCATGGGTACCAATGCAAAAAAGTGCGTCTGCTAGCTCCGCTAGACAGTCGTAGAAGTGGTTCTTGAGGACCTTGTGTCGCGCAGAAGTTAAGGTTGGACAGTGACAGAGGTAGTGCTCAATAGATTTTTTCTCTTCTCCGTCCCTGCAGCTGCGATAGGGTGATAAGTCATTATTTTCCCGTGAAGCTCTATTAAACAATGATCCAATCTGGTCGGGAGGGGCCGTAGCTGTTTGGTCACATTACATGTGATCTCATTTAGCCAGTTTAACATATATTTTGCCATTTAAAAAGGTACACCAACATAATGTGAATAGTTTATTGCGGATAGAAGGGTTTCTTCCCTCGCTAGTTCGTCTACTATGCAGTCTGTAATATCCGGATATCTATACCACGACTGTGTCACATTTAATCGACATTGTACGTGAGGTCTGCTGTAATTTTCTGTATTCTGTCATGCTCTTCATGGTTAGGATACTAGACCCAAAGGTTTAAACTTTTATATGACTAGCAGTGTCAATAATAACTCACAAGATCTCTTTGATATTAGACAGTTACTTTGCAGCTGTTCCAGAGGCTTAATTCAGCACTTTGCCCCATTCCATTATTTCATTTGTTTAGTAAGGCTCTTACGAAGCTTGCGTAAAGCCAATACACTGTTTGGAGTCGCGTGATAGCTTTTCTACAAGTATTCTAAATTTCGAGAGCTTTATTGGCCTTGCTTTCAATATTTTAACTCTAACTGAGATATTTTATCAAGGATTACACCGAGATACTTCATCGAGATTGAACGTTTTATTATGTTATCTTCCAAAAAAAAAGGTGGAGAGATATTGATATTTTTCCAGGTCGATGTCTCCCAGCCGAATCAGCTGTTGCTATCGCTCTCTCGCTCTCTCGCTCTCTCTCTAGGATATGAATAAAAAATTAAGTACATTTAAATTTATGATTTAAATATAAAAATTTTCCTAAAAATATATAATAATTCAATTTTTTTCTTTTTATTCCAGATTAAACTACTTATGTAGCAATAAATTATGTAAGTAAAATTAAATAAAAAATAAATAAAAAATAATTTCAGTATATAAATGTGAAAACTGAATTAATTTTTACTTCAATTATATAAAAAATAACTCAACGTGTTCTTAGAGAAGTACAATATAATAACAATAATAATAAAAATTATTTTGTTAACAAAAATATATGAAAAATAAGTATCTTCAACATCTCTTCTCGAATATTTACATTTAAACTACTTTTAACTACTTCATAAAACTTTTAAACATACTGAAATATTTACATACGCATACACATATGTATTTGTACGTATATAAACATCTAGATATATTTATTTACATACCTCAATACCAGTTCATCATAATTAATGAAGTTAAGATTTTTACCAACGGCTACTCAAACTGATGGCCACAGACACGCCACGCACCAGCAGAGCAGCGTTGTTTTGGTTACTTGCAAATGAATAGAGCAAAATTGCCCACAGCAGAAGATGTGTATGGCGGCTAGTCGAACTTTAGCTTATTGGCTTGTGAAGAGATAGAAGAGCAAGAGGTTTGTGAAGAGTTAATTGCCATTTCATTGCTGCTCTGGCAAAACCAAAAAGAAGTTTAGCCAGTTGCACGTGTTTCACCATCATTAACTTCGACAACTTAGGCGTCAAGGCAAGAGCTAATGAAAGAGTTAGCAAGTTGGGGCAGAAACTGAAGAAGAAACCAAACAACATGCTATACAACACTTGTTAATGTACGTGTATGTACGTACATATGTACATCTATGCAGTATACACACAACGATTATGTAGCATAATCACGCAATACGCACGATACGCCAACGAGAAGTGGCAAGTGAACTTCAGTTTAGAATAGAATTTGCTAAAATTACTGGTAGGCTAACTACAAGCATTGAATATTGAAAGTACCTCAAAATGAAACGCAATCAAAAAATTAAAAACAAATTAAATAAGGTAAAATAAAATTAAAAAATATCGTACAATATAATAAAATAAAACTAAAATAAATAAAATAAAATAATTAAACATTAAATTAAAATAAAGCAAAGTAAAATAAATACCAAAATTCAAATAATAAAATAAAATAAAATAAAATAAAATAAAATAAAATAAAATAAAATAATATAATATAAAATAAAATAAAATAATATAAAATAAAATAAAATGAAATAAAGTAAAAAAATAAACTAAATTAAAATAAAATAAAATAAAATAAAATAAAATAAAGTAAAATAAAATAAAGTAAAATAAAATAATTAAAACAAAATAAAATAAGGTAAAATAAAATAAAATAAAGTAAACTAAAATAAAATAGAATAAAATAAAATAAGGTAAAATAAAATAAAATAATTAAAACAAAATAAAATAAAATAACATAAAGTAATATAAAATAAATCAAATATATTAAAGAAAATAAAATCAGATAAAATAAACTAAAATAAAATAAAATAGAATAAAATAAAATCAAATAATACAAAATAAAATATAATTAAATAAAATAAAATAATATAAAATAAAATAAAATAAACTAAAACAAAATAAGATCAAAACGCAAAATAAAATAAAATACAATAAAATAAAATAAAATAAGGTAAAATAAAATAAAATAATTAAAACAAAATAAAATAAAATAAAATAAAATAAAGTAATATAAAATAAATCAAATATATTAAAGAAAATAAAATAAGATAAAATAAATTAAAATAGAATAAAATAAAATCAAATAAAACAAAATAAAATATAATTAAATAAAATAAAATAAAATAAAGTAAAATAAACTAAAACAAAATAAGATAAAAACGCAAAATAAATTAAAATACAAAAAAATAAAATGAAATAAAGTAAAAAAATAAAATAAAATAACATAAAATGAAATAAAATGAAATAAAAGGAAATAAAATAAAATAAAATTAAATAAAATAAGAAAAATAGTACAAAATTAAATAAAATAACATAAAAATCAAATTAAATAAAATAAAATAAAAAAAAGAAAATAATGTAAATGAAATCTAATATATTAAAAAAAAAAAAAATAATAATAAAATAAAATAATATAAATAAAAATAAAATAAAATAAAATGAAATAAAAGAAAATAAAATAAAATAAAAGAAAAAAAAATAAAATAAAATAAAATAAAATAAAATAAAATAAACTAAAATAAACTAGAATAAAATAAACAAAAATAAAATAAACTAAAATAAAATAAAATAAAAATAAAATAAAATAAAATGAAATAAAATAAAAAAAATAAATAAAATAAATTAAACTAAAAAAAATAAAACTAAAAGAAATCAAAATAAAATAAAACTAGTTAAAGTGAAAGTAAAGTTAGCAGTTTACAAGAAAATTTGGCTAAGTTAATGACAGGCTAAGTAGAAGCAATGAGTACCGAAAGTCTTCGTAATGAATAATAATAAAAATAATAAAAAACAAATTAAATAAACTAAAATAATAATTATTTAATTATTTTAATTATAAATCAATTATAAAATAAAATAAATCTAAATAAAATAAAATAAAATATAATAAAGTAAAATAAAATAATATAAAATTAAATAAAAATAAAACAAATAAATAAAAGAAAATAAAAAAATAAAATTAAATAAAAATAAAATGTAATTAAACGAGAAAAGCCATAGGTAAATAAAAATAGAATGAGATAGTTTCAGAAATTCTATTTCTTTGTAAAATTCTTATTTGTGCTATCTTTTTATGCTCGTATTTTACTATTTCCTTTAGAATTCCAAGTATTCATCATGTCACTAAGATTAAATACTTGTTATATTTTTTCTTAAGAAATCCACTTACTGACCCGCAATAAAAATTAACATAATCACAAAAAAGAGCAAGTAAGAAGAAGTGTATAAATAAAACAGAACAATAATTATGATTACAATGCCATTAAATAATAAAGAATCTCAAAAAAAAATAAAAATAGTTATAAAAGGAAAAACGCAAAATGACAAAACATAAAGGCAATAAAGAACAGTAATTTGATTGAATGAGTGGAAGGAAATGAAATAAAGCGAAGCAGACAAAAGAAGACGTCAGTGCAAATAAGCCAAACACCAACAGTAGATGGTGGAAAGAAACCCCGCTGTTTCGCATGTTCGGCCAACTGTTGACTACCAACGGGCAGTACATCAACCAACTTGTCTGGGCTACATTTTCGTTAAAACGAACACGTACTCACGCACACATACTATTTTGACAACTCGAAGCGGGCGCCGACTAGTAAGCGGGTATGAGAGGCGCGAATTGTGCGCTGTGGCATTTTTGATTGAATTGAAGTTGGCGGCAAACGTGTATGGTCAACAACGAACAACGCCGCGACTGGTGCTGGACTTGTCTGCTGACCGGTCCGTTCTGTCGCTCAGACGCTCACCCGGTGTGTCTGTGGTCAGTGACCCAAACAGAGTGGCGTCGGCTGTTGAACAGAAGAAACACGTAGTGTGTCGCTTCGCTGCATTGACAGCCAACAGAACTGAGGAGCGGCAGACGGCAGAAGACGCGTTCAAATGTCAGGCGTGCGTATTTTTAACAGCTGTCTATTGTAATTGTTGTTTTTCATTAGTGTAATGTTAGGTGCGCGCTCTGGCCTGGGTTGTGGAGTATGGATGATGATAGTGCAATTTTTTTGTGATATTCATTATTGTCTGTACAGCGAGCTCTCAAACAAATCTTTGCCAATAAGTGGTGTTAAATTGATATTAAAAAAATATCATTTTTTTAAAATATGAGATCAGATGCTTATGCCACTAATACAGGACCGTATTCTTTTTATGAAATTTTATACATCACTAAATCACTAATCTTACTCGTGGCCTCAAAGGAAGAAGTCGCAAGATGTTAAATCAGAAGGTTTTGGTAGCCCATTGCAATCACCCTTCACGTTGACTGTTCTGTTCCTGAAACTGTTCCTTTAATCTTCTCTCGAGAGCGCAAATCCATTAACAGTAACTTTTGCTCCAGCCACATTTTCGAAAATGTCAGATCCAATGATCCCGCCGGACCATAAACCGTAATCAAACAGTTATACTTTGAGGATGGAGAGGCTTTCAGCAATACATCTTGGGTTTCCCGAGCCCCACATGCGACTGTTTTGCGTAACCACCGAGGCTGAAATGGGCATCATGGGTCAAAATGACTTTTTGATGAATTTCCGGATCACTTTCATGCATTTCAAGAACCCAATTAGCAAGGAAACGACATTTTTGATGATTGGCCGGCTTGGGTTCCTGTGTTAACTGAACTTTAGGAGCCTTAAGACTCAAGTTTTTATGCAAAATGCGATGTAATGACGTCCAAGGAATGTACAAAACTGGGTTTTCTTCAACATTTTGGCTTACAGCAGCAATATTCTCAGTTGTTCTTGAGCGACGTGCACATGTTTTATTCTTCACATCACTAACTTGTTCCAACAGCACAATTTTTTCCACCATTTTTTCCGATAAGGTGCTTCACGACAATCGGAAAATGTTTTAGTTTTACGAACCGTCTCTGCCTGGTTTTTTACCATTTTTGTAATGAATTTTTATAAAATCAATGCGTTTTTCAAAGCTTGTCTCGTTCCATTTTTATTAGTGACATAGTTTTTACGTGTTAAATGTCAAAAAATTAGAGCTTCAAAGGTGACATCTACCGGAATAGAGGGCTATTCCAAATAACAGCCTCTTATTGGAAAATCCTGTATGTTCCTATGTCTCATTCGTCGTCTTCTCAGGGGCTGTTGTACTTTTTTACTACTCCCTAATTTTCCTCTACCCGCTTTTTTTTAGGTAGTTTTGAGTTTCCAAAAAATTCCACGGCCTTAATATGTACGATATTTTTGATCGCTTCTTCCAATATCCACCAAATATTCAATTAAATTTCCTCCATAAATTTAAGCTCTACTTGCGAGTTACATATTTTTCGCTAATCGCACTTAAGATAAGATAACCGGATCTACGACATGCATCAAGGCACCAGTAAACTTCTATGCAATGCTTACTATGTACAGTTATATACTTGTGTAAACGATAAAGTGTCAAATAGCCACACACAAAAACTCGTTAGGCAGCACGACATGTGGCAAGTTGATTGAGCTTAGGTGGCAAGTGGCAATTTTTTTCACTCTTTGCTTACTTCACTGCACTGAAAATGCTCAAAATGAGTGTAAATATAAGTACCTTTACGTGAATATACATTTTCAACAAGAGACCACAAAAAAAAACATAAATTTAGAAACAAAAAATACTACCTATAAACAAATAGTCGAAAATTGGAAAAAATCACAAACATACATATGTATATACGCTTACAATGTTAATCACAACATGCAAATTTGCTTACACGCCGTGCAATTAAATGCAGTAACTGTAAACTAGTTTAAAACTAGTATAGCAGCCAACGAACTTTCCATAAAAACAACTGAGATTTTTTGCAGAAGTTGACTAGCCCCATACTAGTCCAAAATATATCAAAATAACGAATTTTCGCAAAAAATATACGTGGATATCTATTTTGCGATTTCGAAAAAAAAACGTAAATAAAATGCATTCAATCTAATTTTTTTCATGACATTTCCGTTTGTTATTATAAAGCTTGAACTTTGACATTAAATGTGAAATACTACATCATTCAAATAACCGCCTCACGTATTTTTACTAACCTTAATTCGATTGAGGTAATTTCCGACCACTTTTCGGTACTCATTGGATGGTATCTCAGGCATAACTTGACGAATGTTGATTTTCAAATGCTTAGGAATTAAAGGTTTATCCGCATAAACATGATCTTTCGTGTAGCCCCACAAATAAAAAGTACAACAGTGTTAAATCGCATGATCTCGATGGTCAATTGACATCGCCCAGACGAGAGATTACGCGACCGGGAAATTTCTTTCATAATAAAGCCATATTCGCTGGTATTACCATATGTGGTATGTGGCACAATATTTTCGAAACCATATACGATCCAAGTAATGTTCTTCAATTGCAGACCAAAAACAATCGGTATCATATGACCATAACGACCAAAATTGACAGTGACAGTCTCGCCGTTGTGGTTTCAAAGAAGTAAGGTACAACCATACGTCAGGACCAAAGATCGCACCAGACGGAGAGTTTTTTTGTGTAAAATGACCTTTCTTCAAATATTTAAGGATTCTCAATTGCGACAACATGCTTATTTACTTATTCCCCAAGTGAGAAATGTGCCTCGTCGCTGAAGAAAATTTTCTTCAAAAAATCACGGGTTCACTGCTTGTTCCTCAAGCATTCAATCGGCGTTCTGAATGATCAGCTGGTTTCAATTGTTGTGTGAGTTGGATTTTATATGGATATAGCTGTAAGTCCAAGTTCAAAATATACCATAATGTGCCGTAGGAAAGTCGCAGCTCTTGAAAACGTCGAGAAATAGACACATTCCGGCCTTCGAATACGCACTTGCAGTTTCGATAATTGAGTTGGAACGAGCAAAACGAAGGCGCACAGGCCTCATAATATCTGTAAATGATCCAGTCTCTTCAAATTTCTTTAAATTGTTTACAATCGTTTGAGAAGTTGGACAATTATGGGCACCATAAGTTACTCTTAAAGCATGTATATCTGTCTATATACATATGATATAAAAATATTATTATAAATAAGCTCAAAATATAAATGTTAAGCTTTAATTTTTCTAACAAAAAAATTATAATTTTTCCATAAATATTTTTAGCAATGAATTTGCTAATTTTTAATAAAAAAAATTTATTTTTTTTTTTGAAAAATTTTGAATTTTTTTTAACTAGTTTGCTACTATTTAAGTAATTATAATTTGCAAACTAGTGTGTTTTGTAACCACAGTTGGACTAACGGTATATGTGCACCGAAAACTTGTTCAAATGGCTGCACTTGGCCTGGCCAATGCATACAAGCAATGAACGGTTTATTGTCGCCACAAATACTTTCTTGTTTTTTTTTTCTCTTTGAAAACTGCAGGAGAGGTCGAGCGTGCCAGAGAGGCAGAGACAGCGCTGTTAAATGCTTTGTGGGCAAACTTTTTGTTTTTATTTTTTCTTTTACAATTTGTTTGCTATTTATTTTGTGCGCTTATTTTTTTACTGTTGTTGGCATTGTGGTACAGACAATTTTGTATTTTTTGCTTCTTGTTTTTTAATTTTCTGCTCTTCGTTATTTGAATAACAGTTTTTTGTATAACGGCAAATAGTGTTTTATTTATTATATCTAGTTTTCCTTGTCTCTAGACATATATACACACATACATACATACATTTGCACGCTTGTAGTAGTTCAAAAAGTTGCGAAATGACTTTTGCTAAGCAAATAAATTATGGGCAGGACATAAAAGCAAATAAAATGAAAGTAAATGGCAATAAAATTATTTTATTTATTTTTTTGTACAAAATAAAGAAAGAAATAAAAATAAAAAAGATAAAAAATAATATAATAAAGCAATAGAATTTACCACAACAATTTGTTGCTTGAAAAGATTAAACCGACCAAACAACAACCCGCAAAACGAGCGGCTGGCAAAGTGAGCGCGATAAAATCTAGTTATACATACATACCTATATATTTTTTGGTATATAGAAATAAAGCTGTTTAATTAGTCAAAAAACCACAGCATAAATACATAAATAGTCTAACCACCAAATGTATGCAACAAGTCTGCTAAATAGCTAGCCAGCAGCAGTTAAGCAGCGACCAAAAAACCAGTAAAATGTTTTACCACTAGTCGCCAGCGCGCAGCCGGATAAGCGACCTGGGAGCGTGGTTTATATAGGAATTTACTAGAAAATGAAATAATCGCTAGCTGGAAATTGCGCCTAAATACACAACTATTTTTGTATAAATTTTCGTGCAAAAATTTTCGTGCAAGAATTTTCCTTTGCCAAAAATATTTTTCCATCAAAAATTTCTTCTTAAAACTTTTCTAAAATATTTCCTAGTGCTTTCAACAAGCTGCCGGTTATTTAAAATTCTTCAAAAAAATATGATCAACTCGCCGCTATCTGACAACTTAACAAGCTCGCCCGCTGTTTTTTTTTTTCTTCTTTTTTTTGCTTGCTCTTGGCTTAGTTAACCCCCTGTGGTGTTAAAGAAAACTGAGTGCCTATTTAACGGTTTTTGGCTTGATTAATTCATCAAAGTGTTGAAGACCTTTAAGTGATTCGTTAAGAAGTGGAAAATTGCTTAATATTTTTGATTTGAGTATATGATTTTTTTTACAACAGTAAATGACTTCATTAATGAAAGTTGATTTGAAGTGATTACTTTAATGATGTTTAATGGAAAAATTAAAAATATAAATTAAATTAAAAAAACTTAATTCAGTAATGTGAAACAATTTGAGTTTTTTTTTTAATTTAATTTCTCACTTGTTTTTTTTTTTTTGCAAACAAATTTCATATTTTATTATAAAATTGATTAAAAAATAATAAAACAAAAATTCATAAAGTTTTTGAAAAGGTAATAATATTAAAATTAATCATTAGAAAATTACAAAAAAAAAACTTCCTTCGCTCAAAGTGTTGTTGTAATAAAATTTGGTCAACTTCGGTAAAAATGAGATCTGTTTCAGGTCAACAAATTAAATAATGTAATTAAAATAGACCTGAGAAAGCAAAAAATGTTCATGCTTCGGGAATGGGTGTCATTATCTTATTAGAGATATTTCTTTAGATCAACAGCGATCATATTCAGAAACTCTATCTGCGACTTGTCTGGCTATAAATAGTTCCAAACTCCTAAATTGTATTTCAATATCACAAGGCAATAAATATAAACCCCACTAATAGCGCCACTTAGAGTGCCTTTTTCTTTCACAAAAATATTTTTTTAACCCACCACTAGCAAATAAGTATAATCTCCTGCAAATTCTCCAAGCATTTAGACTCATGCGCCATCTGTTGGCCTATAAATGGATGGTGTTTACGCGAGGAGTGTAAATCCTTGCATAACTTTGGGCGCTTCCTGTTATTTGAGCCTGCATATATGCATGAATGCAATTCTCAAATGATCAGCGAAGTGATACGGCTAAAGTGTTCATTGTTTGCAATGGAATTAATCTTCTTAACTTCCAGCAGGCTTGGTAAGACGCTCATATTTTGAACAGCCAAACGGCTCGATAAATAAATTCAAGGGTATTTTTTTTAACATCCCATTTCCTCATATTATAATCTTACGTTCCTCAATTACGCTCCACTAAACATTTTCCCCCATCCTCTTAGGCAGATGGAGTTTTATCTCTCACTTCGCATCACTTTGTCATTGACAACTACTTTAGAGATTTATAATTAGTTTTTTTTTTTTTAATTATAGGTATAAGTCATCGGTTGAGCACCTTTAAACCTTAAGTCATTCAGCTTTATAGAATATTAAAAATCTTCTCATAAATTGCTCTTAAAAATAGAAAAAGTAGTTTCGAGTAGTCTAGCTTATAAGACTAATTTTTTTTCATTGCGTCTCCACGTAAGAACTACTAGGAAGCCAGGTATTGAAACCTTGACCCAATGCCGGTGGGCTTTGCTTGTTTTGCTTTGCGAACTGGCAAAGCAGAGTAGAACTATGTGTACTAGAAGCTATGAAGCTTTGCTTTAAGAGTTTGAGGCACTGCAAAGTTTCTATGTTCTACTTGTCGGTGTTTTGGCGGGAGATATTGCAGTCACGTTTATCACTTTGGCCAAAATATATTAAATTGACAGCGTTTAAAGCGCTCATTTAGTTATAAAAGCACTCAAAGTAAAGAAAGTTAAGGAAAAGCTAGCAAAACCAGTTCGTTTAGAGTAAGGCCTTTATGGAAAGCATCTCTTTCTTTTCCTCTCTTTCTCTTTATCTTTTTCTCTATCTCTATCTTTCCCTCTCTCTCTTTTTTTCTCTTTCTTTTTCTCACTCTCTCTTTCGCTCTCGTTATCTATCTCTTTCGCTTTCTGTCCCTCTCGTTATCTATCTCTCTCTCCCTACTTCTCTCCTCCGATTACTCTCCCTCTCCTTACTCTCGTTAAATTTAAAATTTTTACGTTCGATGAAGTCTTCATTTTTTAAAGCGAAAAGGCAATTCTATTTATTTTTAGCAGTCTTTTTTTCAATTGGAATAGTGGTATCACTCCAATCGTTTTGAAGAGACCGTGGCAAATGAAAATCTGAATTTTATAAATCTGCTCCAAAGGACGGAAGTGCCATCAGTACCTAATTGAGCCTTTGCTTTTAACTATGTTTGGTCATCTTTTTTCTTAATTTCTGCTGGTGTAGGTTTTCTGAAAGCAGCTCTAAGTTCACTATACCCTCACAATCTCACCACACAAACAACGTAATCTCTCTTTGGTGACAACTGTTTTTGGAGACAGATTGTGACTTTGCTTGATGATTCTCTTCTCTTTAATCTTTCATAAAGTATTTTTAGAATTTGTTAAGGTTAAACAAAGAGGGAATTTCTTTTTATTCGGGCTTCCATACTGCTTTATAGGTTTCTTTTATTCATGAGGATTCACAAACCCCTATACTTAGTTTGTCTTCCACAATGTAATTTTTTTCTAGTAGGAAAGTAGAGAGCAAGCAAACGCAAACTGTGGCGTTTAGTAAGTCATAAATAAGTCTATAGCCTAATCTATGCAATGGACCTAAGATAATTTCAGAGCCTTGGCTGTCATATAAATAAATGACTATGTTGGAAGCTTAACCTATTTGCTTTTTATAGCTTTTAATAGCCGAGTGGCTAGCATTGCGTATTGCTATTGAGAAGGCCAGGGTCCGAGAAGCCGTCCGAGTGTATTTCTGACAAGAAATAAAAACTCCCCATAAAAATCCATCAACCGTTCGGAGACGCCTTAGAATAAACTTTCAGGTCCCTCCATTTGTTGAAAAACATCAAGTGGCATACCATAAATTAGAGGAGGAGCTCGGGCGAAAATCGCCTCAGCGGATACAAAGCGCCAGTCATACCTATATTATAGATAGCTCACAAAAGCAGCCTCTCGAAATCAGTCAGCTTTTAAGCAAAATAATATATTTTCATACAAACTGAAAGGACTCCGGTAAACAATTTAAGCACTGATATTTTTGTTTCAGCGACATTTAAATTTTTTCTCTCACTTTTTATGTTATACAGGTAATTTGGGCATATTATCATTACAAAACAACTTTTTTATGTTTTTTTTTCTTGTGGTGAAAAATACACACAAAAGACATTGAAAATAATGTCGCACAATAACAATAAAAGGAACAACAAATTAAATTGAGCGCATATTCATAAAGTTCAAGTGTTGAATTGTTATTGTTTAAGGATAAGAGATATTTGAAATAAAGAACAGATGAAAAAAAAACTACTAAAATCTTACTGAGTCATTGTTGTTATATTTATTTATTGTAATTTAAGGGAAAATATGAGAGATTTAAAAAATGTATATATTGTCTGTAATTTTATACAATTTTTCATAAATAATATAAAATCAAAAAATGTAGTTTAATATTCTCTCTTTGGCTGACAGTCACTATCTCTCTCTCTCTCTCCCTCTCTCTCTCTGAAAACAAACAGAATACATTAGCAAGAGAAGACAAAAATGTGAAAAAATAGAAATGCAAGCAAAGCGCAATTTTAAGACGTGTTGTGCCACAATTCTTTGCCATTCTTTTCGCTGCTATTTTTTTATGCCTTTTTCCCCTATTTATCTTGTTTTTTTTTGTTTTTCTTTCGCTAGTTAGCTAAATAAAATTTTTTATGCGCTTCTACTTGGTTGGAGGTTGGTCATTTAAGCGAGGACATTTAAGTTAAGCAACTTAACTTCCCTACTACAAATTTTTCAAGCTATTTTTTCTGCTTGTTACTCTTATTCAGCTTTCCGGGCAATTTGGTAAGCCCTCTTGGCAACAAAAGTGCAATTAGGAAAAATTGTAAATGCATACTTTTTATCTATTTTTTTATATGCTTTGCGCACTGCGGATTGGGTAATTTGTAAAATGAAGAATGTTTATGGAAAATTACAATTTTTTTAAGTGAAAATTATACTTTTATCTACCTAAGAGATATAAAAAAATCTTCATGAAAGAGACTCTTTGTTCATATATAATTAATTGTCCACTTCGGAGTGTTTTTTGACAAGCATAATCATTTTTCACGCACTTAGGGTGCTTACCATCTTTAGAAAAGCTCCCAAAGTACTTACCAATCGAAATAGTTTATATTTTATATAGTATTTTCTACAATTTTTTAATTTAATATTATTCAAGACTCCATTATTATTTTTATCTTCAAGTCTATCCATATTCGTATCTATCAATATCCACACATTTATATCCATGTTCATAGTTATTGTATATTCATATTTATGTCTAATCCCTATCCACATCGGTATTTATATTGATATTCAT
>JAWMAG010000001.1:10300000-10305000 GCA_037013455.1 Ceratitis rosa | reverse complement strand
TTTCAATTCCCACAAACAAAGTGTTCATTGCCTGCGAAGCACTCATTATTTGCTTTCATTTAAAATGCAACTCAGTGGCAGTCATAGTAGCACCATTGACAGCAACAACACACAACCATTCCGCTGACGCCCGTTTATGCAACATCTCTAAAGAATCGGGCGAATGAATGGTTACAATTGAGACTCGGGAGGGTTGCATACACGTACAGTGTGGCAAGTGGTGTTTGGTATTTTGCTTGTCATTGTTGTTGCAACCCCAAAGAAAATACAATGCCAAAGCCACTTTGATTGATTGTGTCTATTGTGTGTGCTTTTTCAATTGCACTTACACATACATGCGAATTTGTATATATGTACTCGAGTGTATGGGTAAAAGTAAAAGTGGGTAGACGGGTGGAGTTGCTGACTTGTTGGGGGTGCGAAAAATTTTATCGAAATTAAAAATACGGAAAATTTGTCAAAAAACAAAAATACATAATAATAATAATAATAACAATAACACAAGCGTAGACATATGTGTATGTAATTTGTTATGTAGATATGTATGCATGTGCGTTGTTTTTGAGTAATGAAAAATCAGGTTCTTGCGGTTTGTTGTAAATGTTTGCAATCTGAACTTTATTTAATTCGCAAAGAGCGACATACATGCAAATATATATACATATAAAAGTCTGTTTAGTACAGTATATAGTATATGCATGTTTGCAGATTCATGTTTTCTACTCGACAAGCGTGGCAAGTTATTTTTTTTAATTATCTTTTTTTTGTTTTTGAAATTTCCCAACTGAATTTTGTGAGACAGCAAATTTTCGTACCAAAAAGTTTGTGATATAAATTCAAAAATTCACGTAAATTAGTAAACCAATATTTACGCACCTATATACAATATATACATATATGTTTATGTACGTGTATGTATGTATGCATTTGCAGCTTTGGTTTTATGTACGCCATCAAAGTTCTTAATATATTTTCATACAAATCTGTCGAAAAGTTTCGACATAAAATATTGATTTCTACACGTTTCCCACATATTTTTTATGACACATAAGTAATTACAAGCATGCAAGTGTGTATATAGGTATGTACCTACATGTATGTATGTTTATAGAAATTTAAATATGACAAACAATATTGACAATTGGCATGTCATTTAAACGCAAAATTACACAGCAGGTTAAGAGAATGTGCCACACATAGAATTTCTGTAGTGAAATAACGAACTGGTAGCGAATAATACTAGTTTACTACTAGACTGATATTACACTAGTGCGAAAAAACTCAATTTGGAACTAATTTAAAAACTCTTAATTTCAGTTCTGCTTTATTTACCATTGCTTTTTTAAGAAAATTTAATTTTTTTTTTAATTTATAAGTATTCAGTTGTGCGCTAATTTATGTATTGTACTACATACATACGTGTACCATACATGAAAAGTACTTAATGTCAAAATATTTATTTATATAATTAAAACGTTTTTCAGCATAATCATTACATAAAAGACTTTAACAAAAAAAAAACTAGTATTGGTACCAAAAGTAACTAGTAACTCTTATGTCTTATTTTAACTAGTATGAAACTGTTATTTTTCTGCTCGGAATAATTAATGCTAATTTTATTAATAACCTTTCTTAAATCTTTTTCAAATCTGTTCCCCAAACATGCTTCCTCTTGTTCAAATATTCAAGCGGACGGTCATTTAAGTATAAATTAATGTTGGAATTAATTAATATATTTTGTTAAATGTTTTGAAACCATTATAAATTGTTTCTTTAAATACTTTTTTTTTAATAAAATACCATATAGAACTAATAACTTTCTAACACCATAGGAACTGGTTTGGGACTAGTATATTTGAGTATATTTCTTGATACCATATTGAACTAGTAACTTTTTCGTCCCGTTGGAACTGGTATTTTTCTTTGCAAAATATTATAATTTCCAACTTTGGCAATTATCTTATTACCAACTAGTCCCTAAGTAGTATCAAACTAGTCCATTGACATACTACACACGAGTATTCACATAGATATACTTATAAAATAATATATATATATGTATGACCTTTATTTGAATTGACTTTTCTATAACTAACAATTTGCATGTAAATATTTTGACATGTAAATAATATATGTGTGTATGTTCGTTTGTGTCAATCGTAAAAAGTTTGAAAACCATCTCTGGCTCGCCTCCCTTGGGCATATGACAAAACTCCACGCAATATAAATTTCTAGAAATTTTCATTACATAAACATACATTACATGTGGGCAAAATGTGTTTGATGGCAAAACTCCGCCCATCAAATTGGCGATGATTATTTGAAAGATATATATATATATACATCATACATATGTATGTACTTATATGTGTATCACTTCATCAACTTTTGGATGGTTGTTTACTTCATATCCTCTCTCTTCATTGTTCACATCCTACAACAGCAATTAAAATAAAAGCAATTTAAGTCACTTGTTTCCGTTTGCATGTCATATGTCAAAGTGCTGATGTATCATGGTAACAAGTTCACGTGGAAGACACTTGCACCATAGACATTTTTATATGGACCAAAAGAATTATATTTCTTCAAAATTAATGTAGTTGAAATTTGTTGCATAGCAGTTTGTGTTTGATTTGTCGTTTTATTTGTGGTAAATTTATGAGTTTAATAAAAGTTTGATATTCGAATTAGCTTAAAATTTATTATTCATTGAAGATTTATTTTAACATATTTTTTTAATATATTTTTCGAAATAAGGTTAAAAACAATGGTAGTGAAAACAAATAACTGTACCACCCTAAATGTAGGCAACATTTATTGCTATAATTCAAGCTGTACCTAAAATATTGCCTATATTTTAGCGTTAATTACAAATATTTATCGAAGACACATACCACGATTTTAAATGTAATTAATAAAATTACAAGGTTATAGATGATATAAGTTTAGAATAACTATTTTTTATTTTTAAAATTATTCTTAAATTCGCTTTTAATTGTTGTATTAAATCTGTATCGAGTGATTTGTAGTAAAGTTTGTTTGAGCTAAAAAATTATTTTTATTTAAGAATTTAAAAAACTAACTATTTTTTAGTTTTATTTTCATTAATTTTTATTGTGCTTTAAAAGTGTCTTTACTCATTTGCATTTTTCCTCTCCTTGTTTACAGATATGCCACAAAATGTGTGCACTGTCACAACAAAAACGACATGGTGAACTGTATACTTCAAAATTCAGCACTAAAATTAAGGTAAAAATCATATATATATCTATTTATACAATATAAGCACAAAATTTTTTTCCCATAATTTAAAATCTACACCATTTAATCTCGGAAAAACATTTTTTAATTGAAATCAACTTTATTTTATTATATATTATTAATTTATATGTAATTATATTAAATTCTATTTAATTTTTTTTCAATTTTATTTTATTTTATTTTATTTTATTTTATTTTATTTTATTTTATTTTATTTTATTTTATTTTATTTTATTTTATTTTATTTTATTTTATTTTATTTTATTTTATTTTATTTTATTTTATTTTATTTTATTTTATTTTATTTTATTTTATTTTATTTTATTTTATTTTATTTTATTTTATTTTATTTTATTTTATTTTATTTTATTTTATTTTATTTTATTTTATTTCATTTTATTTCATTTTATTTTATTTTATTTTATTTTATTTTATTTTATTTTATTTTATTTTATTTTACTTTATTTTATTTTATTTTATTTTATTTTATTTTATTTTATTTTATTTTATTTTATTTCATTTTATTTTATTTTATTTCATTTTATTTTATTTTAGTTTATTTTATATTTTTATTTAATGACAAATAAAAAATTCTTCTCAAACGAAGTGTCAAATTCAAAAAATCCGACTTAGCTCTTCTGCCAAGGTGATACTTTACTTACTTTATAATTATTTCTTTTAAATTCTACGATCTACGAGTAACTCCGCCAATGACATGTTGAAATTTTTATAATTGAATTTTTTAAAAATCTTTCCACTTATGTTTGATTTATATTTATATGTAACCTGACCGCATAAGCAGCTCAGAGTTCTTTTATTTGAATAAAAATCACTGAACTGCGAACCACATTCTCAAAAGGTTCAGTCTTCAGTTCAGAAAGGAAAAGGAAATGTCATTATCAGCAACAAACAATAAAGTCATTTAGATAATAAAATTCACTTACACAAACAAACAAAAATTCTAAATGGAATTATGGTATACATAAGCGTACATATAGATATATATATATGTTTGCGAGTGTTTTTTATGCGCTGGAATTTTGTAGAGAAAGTGAGTTTGGAATATGCACAAAGCCATATGCATTTATGTTTGTTTATATGTGCAAGCAACTGTCATGCTGGCAAGACAGTGCAATTTGAAGCAAAGCAAAGCAATGACAAGGATGTGTTGCATAAATTTGCCTAGCAGGACATAAATCCTTACACAAGCATACTCATATGTATATGTGTTAGTTGCTGTGAACATATAAAGCAGCAATGCAACTGCTGTTGGTACATGCCGCCACAGCAGTTGTTGGTGTGTACATACATATATACGCTTGCATAAGAAGATTTTTCTTATAAACCGAGATTATGTGGAAATGTCTCAAGTGTTTGGCGCTACACAGTGGTACATAAGTATTATAATTAGACAAAAGGAATTCAATTTGATAAAAATTGCGGCAAAAAATTTTAGAAAATAAAATTAAAATAATTGCAAGCCCCATTTCTTACACTTCTCGTCTTATAGCCAAAAATATGCAATAAAAAATATGTTTTCCCTTAAAGTTTTTTTGTTTAAGGCCAACCACTGTCTTACCAATCACCACTTCATACCACCACCTTCAATGCGTCAATTTCTACCACTTGCCACCTAATATTTGGTATGCAATGGCATTTGCGTCACTTTAAGAGAGAATTTGAATTTCTTGCAACACTTCAATGTGCTTGACAATCTAACATGGGTAGGAGATAAGGAA